>PVIY010009104.1:0-73910 GCA_004026745.1 Myrmecophaga tridactyla
TAGTATGTTATATACTATATGTATATGTATATGTAACATATAGTATAACATATATACAAAGCAAAGGAATAAAAAAGCAATAGTTTTCAAAGCACACTTCAACAAGTGGTTATAGGAAAGGTCCCAGAGTTTGTCATTGACTACCATACGATCCTCTCATATTTTTCCTTCTAGCTGCTCCAGAATATAGGAGGCTAGAAGGCTTAAATATTTTTTTATCATCACAATCAATTTTTTTTCCTTTCTTTGTGAACAATAACATATATACAAAACTATAAATTTCAAAGCACAGCACCACAATTAGAACATATTTCAGACTTTGATATGTGGTTACAATTTCACAGTTTTAGGTTTTTACTTCTAGCTGCTCTAAAATACTGGAGACTAGAAGAGATATTAATTTAGTGATTCAGCATTCAAATTCATTTGTTAAATCCTGTCTTCTCTGTATGACTCCACCATCAGCTTTGATCTTTTCATATCTCTCTTTGAGGTTGTTTGGGCTATGGCAATTCTAAGTTTTTTATATTGGAAGGGTCTGTCGCTATATGGGGTAGGGAGATGAAACTATCTGATGTTCTGGAGAGGCTGGACTAGGTTTCAGAACTTATCTGGACCGGGACCCATCTAGAGGTTGTAGGTTTCTGGAAAGTTACTCTAGTGCATGGAACCCTCGTGGAATCTTATATATTGCCCTGGGTGTTCTTTAGGATTGACTGGAATGTTCCTGATTGGGGGTTGGCAGGTTCTGGTAGGTAGCAAGGTCTACCTGAAGCTTGCATAAGAGCAACCTCCAGAGTAGCCTCTTGACTCTATTTGAACTCTCTCTGCCACTGATACTTTATTAATTAAACTTCTTTTCCTCCTTTTGGTCAGGATGGAATTGTTGATCCCATGGGGCCAGGTCTGGATTCATCCCTGGGAGTCATCTCCCACTTTGCCAGGAAGACTTTCACCCCTGGATGTCATGTCCCACGTAGCGGGGAGGGCAGTGATCTCTCACTTGTAGAGTTGGGTTTAGAGAGAGTGAAGCCACATCTGAGCAACAGAAGAGGTCCTCCAGAAGTAGCTCTTAGGCATACTTATAGGTAGTCTAAGCTTCTCAGCTACCTACATAAGCTTCTCAAGAGTTTAGTGGATTTTTAAGAGGTCTTTTCCTGATACCGATTTCCCTTGGATATATTATATAAATTATACATATGTAAAAAAAATTTTCACAATTACATGCTCACATTGTAAAAGTTATATAGTTATACAATCCTCTTCAAGAATCAAGGCTACTGGAATACAGTTCAGTAGTTTCAGTTACTTCCCTCCAGCCACTGTAAAACACCACACTAAAATGAGGTATCCATATGATGCATAAGACTTACCTTCAAGATAGCCTCCCAACTCTGTTTGAAATCTCACAACCACTGAAACCTTATTTCTCTTTTCCCCTTTATGGTCAAGAAGGCTTTCTCAATCCTATGATTTCAGGTCCTGGCTCATCCCTGGGAGTCGTGTCCCACCTTGCCAGGGAGATTTACACCCCCTGGGAATCATGTCCCATGTAGGAAGGTAGGGCAGTGAGTTTACCTGCCGAGTTGTGGAAGGCTGTCTTTTAAGGTCCTACATATGTCTTAGGAAAACACATCTGACTTATGGAATATATGATAATTCGCTATACTAAACTATTTTTCTTATTTTTCCTTAAGGCTTCCAGACAAGCTGCGGGGATTCCAGGGATTACTCCAACTGAAGAAAAGTGAGTAATTGTTTCTTTGGAACCCAGTAAAGTCAACTCTTCATTTTCGTATCAGAACTAAACCGTGTTTTTAGATTGTTAACTTATTTTGCTAACTCTAAATTTACTTCTGGGATACAACCTACACTTTATTAAAATCAAAAAGGAGGCCTGTATAAAATAAAAACCTTTAATTGTTTTCATTTCCACTAGCTGGAGAAAGTAGAAGATAGAAAGTTCCAGAAAGAAGAAAAAGTTACCATTGTTGATCTGCTGATTTTTTTTTTTAGTCTGTGATGCATCATTAACTCAGAATCAGGTGCTACAAAAGTTAAATAACTTTCCTGTTTCTGAGTCAGATGTTTCTTGTGTTGGTATCTTTATTTGAAGTGTTAAGAATTCTCAAAATATTAGACAAATTCAAATCTAAATATAATTACAAAAACATAGCCAGGAGCCAGATATACTTGAGTTTTGGATTTTGATAATTTAAATTTCATGTACCTTTGGCCTCATTATATACATTATTAATTCAGTCAACTATTGTTTTTCTGATTCTTCCGAGTTGAATTGATTGTCACTTCTTTTCTCAGAGATGGTAATCTTCCAGATATTGTAAACAGTGGAAGTTTACATGAGTTCCTGGTGAATTTGCATGAGAGATATGGGTCTGTGGTTTCTTTCTGGTTCGGCAGGCGCCTAGTGGTTAGTTTGGGCACTGTTGATGTACTGAAGCAGCATATCAACCCCAATAAAACATGTAAGTTTCGTTTTCTTTCTAATTAGCTGATCCATATCCCTTAAGAATCAGTGTCTAATAAAAGACGGACTATTTGTTCTTGGAAAGGAATAACCAACATTTATTGAATGCTTTATCCTTTGTGCCAGGCATTGTGCTTACATCTTAATATGTATTACCTCATTTAAAACATAATATTGTAAAATGATCACTTTTTTCCTTCAATTTATGATATATACAATAAAATCCCAATGCAAATTCCAACAAGATTTTTTGAGAACCTGAGAAAATGGTTCCATATCACATCTGGAAGAGCAAGTGTACCTGAACATCTAGGAAAAATTAAAAAATGGACATTCGTGAGGGAGAACTTATACCATCAGATATTACAATATATTATAAAGCTAGAGTAATTAAAGAATCTTTTTCTATGGTAGGGGACTAGACAGATTGATAGAATAGTATAGGTTGTCCAGGAGACAAGCCAAGTATATATGGTAAAGAGTGTATTTTATGATAAAAGGGAAAGGTAATAAATGGTTTTGGGGAAACTTGTTAGCTATTTTGAAAAAAATAAATCTCAATCCCTGCCTTTCTCTTTATACTAAAATAATTGCAAATGATTAAAAACAAAGTCATAAAAGGCAGCCACGTCCACTCAGTTGAGATGTGTAATGAGATATCTCTGTGATGAGATTCAGGATGAATTTTTACTTTCTTTGTATTTTTCTGTATATTTGAGTGTTTTAACAAATGAATGTCATCATTTTTTCTATATGAAGACCATATACTCATTAAAGAAACACTTAAAGAATGAAAGAGAACGAAAAAAATTTTAACTTAAATAATTTTAACTGTAATGCTTAGATCACGAACATCAGTGAAATCGACTTTTTAAAAATTTAAGTCAAAGGTATGGTCATGTGGGAAGGAAATTTGATTCGAGTATTAATGACTTACAGTGGAATTCTGAGTTAAGGATGTTGGAATTCTGAGTTATGATGTTTGTTTTGTATTCTTGCCAATTTCCATTGCCTCTTGAGTTGTTCATATTTAGGGAAAATAATTATAATTATTTTGATTGTTCATTTAGAAATGTTCGATTTGTCTGTTTCAGCGGACCCTTTTGAAACTATGTTAAAATCATTATTAAGGTATCAGTCTGGTGGTGGGGATGCAAGTGAAAACCACATGAGGAAAAAACTGTATGAAAATGGTGTGACTGATTCTCTGCAGAGTAATTTTGTTCTCCTATTAAAGGTAAGGGGATGAGTAGTTTGGTCAGGAGTTCAACAATTCAGATAGTAGTTTTATTTGTTGTATTACTATTTTTTTATCCTTTGCTTTTTGTTGATATTCTTTTCTTACTATCTTTTAAAGCTGATTTCCATTTTCCTAAAATTCTAAAAAAAAACCAAGAAAACAAAACTAAAATAAAACATGCATATCAAAAAAGGAAAGAACAAGAAATTCTTTATACCTAGACTCACTATATAGTTTGGATTGATGGGCATGAAGAGAACCTAAAGAACTGTTCCCTATGAATTGATTTGTCCTTCATTATTAGTCCAGACTCTTGGTTAATATTTCCCAAAATGTTTTTGGAGCTTACCTGAAATATACTTTCTTGTTAAAAGTGGAGATAACTTGGCCCCTACTTAAACTTTTTAAATTAAAATCTCAGGGAAGCAAGGGTGGGAGAAGGGGTTGACATTTTTGAGAGTTTCCCCAAATGATTTACAAGTTTTGACAACAACGTTACTGATCCATACTGGATAGCTTCTTTTCCTTTTGTTCCTAAAGTTCCTTAGCTGAACCCTCTGTGCTGCCTGATCATTCTGTGTGTCCCATAGGACTGTTTCAGACCTTTACCCTTATTCTGGTCTTTCCAGTCTAACCCCTTTGCCTCTTGTTGATATCCTTGCCTCCTATTTTAATGAGACTATAGGGTCCATTTCATGTGAACTCCTTTAATTTCCTATTCCCCCACCAAAAACTATATCCATTTCAATCCAATGCTCTTTTTTTTTTCCAATTTTTAAAAAATTATGATTGCAGTAACACTTAACACAAAATTTTCCATTTTAATTATTTTCATCAATCTTTAGTTCTTTCTTTCAGTTTAAATCTTAAAGAATCCTTTCTTCTGTCCAAAGCTAATCTATCCATCTGCGTCCTTTAAAAGTAATGTTATTTATAAAATCAGCATGTGGTTGCTGTAGAAAATAGGAAAAATATAAAACAAAATGAAGAAATCCCTATAATTTTTCTATATCATTTTTTGCCACATTATCATATTTTTTGCCACATTTTATATGCCTTTCCGCATTAAAACATCATAAACAATTTTGATGTCATTCAGATTTTTCCAAAACTAACTTTAAAACTATGCTTGCTTTTTCTGATAATCACTGTACAAAATATAGAAAAATTTAGAGAGGTACAAAGGACAAAAATGAACATTTTTGATACTGTCCATTACCCAGAGATAACTATATTTAATATCTTGAAATACTTTCTATCATTCTAGTTTCTTTGTGCACAGTGTAATTTTAGTGTAATACAGCATCATACTATATTTTATTTTCTAGTAATTATTTTTATGCAACTTTATTGAGATATATTCATATACCATATAATCATCCAGAGTGTACAATCAGTGGTTCATGGTATCATCCTATAGTTGTGCACTCATCACCACAAACAATTTTTGAACATTTTCATTACTCAAATAAAAAAATACCCAAAACATCCCATACTTCTTATCCCCCCCAATTATTCATTTTTGTCATTTTTTACTCATCTGTCCATACACTGGATAAAGCGAGTGTCAGTCACAAGGTTTTCACAATCACATGGTCACATTGTAAAAGTTATATAGTTATACAGTGGTCTTCAAGAACCAAGGCTACTGGATTACAGTTCAGCAGTTTGAGGTATTTCCTTCTAGCTATTCTAATACACTAAAAACTAAAAAGGGATACCTATATAATATAAGAATAATCTCCAGAATGACCTTTTGACTCTACTTGAAATCTCCCAGCCACTGAAATTTATTTTGTTTCATTTCTCTTCCCCCTTTTGGTCAAGAAGGCTTTCTCAGTCCCACGATGCCAGGTCCAGGCTCATCCCCAGGGGTCAGGTCCCATGTTGCCATGGAGATTTATGCCGCTGGGAATCATGTCCCACATATGGGGGAGGACAGTGAGTTTACCTGCAAGTTGGCCTCAAGAGAGAGGCCACATCTGAGCAACAAACGAGGTTCTCTGGAGGTGACTCTTAGGCCTAATTATAAATAGGCTTAGCTTCTCCTTTGCAGGAATTAATTTCATTGAGGGCTTGGCTTATTAAATTGGTAGTCCCCAGTGCTTATGAAAATATCAGGAATTCCCCAGGTGGGAAAATGTAATATTTCCATTTTTTCCCCCAGTCTCTGAGGGAGACTTTGCAAGTACTTCTTCATTTTCTGCCCAAATTATTCTGGGATGTACCAGGGCATCGCTCCAAACTGTACAAACCCACAAGATCACACTCCCTATTCAAGGTTCCATGTAATTACCATGTTCAAATAAACTCACCATACAAGTTAGATTAGATAGTATGCTACAGAAAATACAAATTTTGTACTAAATAAACATCTCTTCCTTTGGTCTCACGCAGAAGTTGAAATTTTAGAACACAGTCACTATCATCTCAACCTCAACATTGTTGGTTATAGTAAGGATGTATTTTCTTATATTATTTACATACATTAAGGGAGGCGTAGTGGTTGAAAGACTGGGCACTTCACTGGGCTGCCTGGGTTTGAATAGGAGTGCCATCATTTATCAGTTGTGTAGCCTTGGAAATGTTATTTTATTTCTGTGCCACATTTCCTTATTTATAAAATGGGGAGATAATATCAAGTTATCTGTCTCATGGTATTAAGGATTAAATGAATTGATACATGTAAAGTGATGAGAACAATAAATATAAGTGATAAATACTTTTAATAGTATTTTTATCATTATAGAATCAGTTTCCCTTCCCCCCTCTGCTGTCCATATTTTGGTTAACATTAACATGTGGTAGTTGTAATGAATTCAAACAGATGGTTCTAGAGTAAGGCTCTGAATGGTGAGAGGGTATCGCTTTGTCACGTGAGGTTTGTGGTGATGATTTAAAATGGCCCTTACAGGGGTGGTCAGCCAGGAGTAGACAGTGTGATGAGGAAGGTGAGGTCAGGAACTTTAGGGTGTAAATGGGTGAACACTCACACAGACAGCTGAGGCAAAAATCCCAAGCTTACTTAGAAAAATGTGTTTTCTGACGTAAACAAACTGATACATATGTATGTATTTCTTTTAAATTTTTTTTCAAAAGAAAGCTCTTTTCGCCCCCAATATTTATCTTCCACACTTGAAACTTCTGTCATTACATATGTCAAGTTTTCATTGGCTCTTCTATTTTAAAGCTTCCTTTTAATGAATACCTTGTTTCTAAAAACTTCTTTTCTTTTTTAGTATGAAAGAAGCTATGTGGCTTAAATAACTATAGAATTTTAACTTTTTAAAGTAGGGGAGGTGTTTTGTTGATACTGTGAAAGTAATTTACCAAATGTATAATTATTTAGTTTCAATTGTTATTTTCCTGTATTCTCCATAATTACTCAAATCTTAAAAATTCTTTTGAAGTATATTAACTTGTTCAATTCATTGATCTTAATACTTTAGAATGTTAAGACTTCTCTTTCTCAAAACAAAAAGGTTTGTATTCTATATACTTCACTTTAAAAAGGCATAAACCTATGTAATACAAAATATTTTTATTTTGCATCTTCTGTTTCCCATAAAATTTGGCTTTAAACCTTTGTACTGTGACACAAAGTTCATGAAGTTGTTATGGGAAAGGAGCTTAAATTTAGTTTCTGTCATGGTAGGGGCTTTAAATATTACCTCACAAGATCCTTGCTACAACATGTGAGGTAAGTATAATTATTCTTATCGTAGTATCTGTGTAAAGTAGGAGCTCTCATCCCTTTTTACCGAACCTGGAAAGGTTAAAGAAATAAAACCAATGTTTTTCTGACTTTAAAGCTTGTTATCCTTTTAGTACACACTGCTTTTATTAGTAAATATTTGGTGAATGAAGCAATGACAGACTAAGAAGTTTCCTACATTGAAGCATGTCTAGGACTTGTACATATTCACCTACTATGTTTGCTTCATTTATTTACCAAATATTTATTTATTCTTCACTATATCCTGGCAATCTGTGGTTAACCTTCACTATTTTTAGATACTAAGATTTTTGGTCTTTTAGTTTCCAGTAGGTTTAAGGTTTGTCAGCCCTTGGATTCTTAACTTAATGTTTTATTTTTGTGGTTGTGGTTTTATTTTCTTTTGCAAGTCATCCCTTTGATGGAAGCTGAACCTGAATCAGTGAGGATGTAATTAGAGGTGGAGCCTGCAGCAGCCTAACAAATTAAGACTTGAGAGCTTCTTTTGGCCAAGGAATTGACCTGAGTAGTCTTTGAAACTAATCTGTTTGCTGAGTTTTTCCAAGATTTAACGAAAGGAGATATTAACTCATTGTGGTTCTCTGTTCTCTTTCAGCTTTCTGAAGAATTATTAGATAAATGGCTCTCCTGTCCAGAGGACCAGCATGTTCCCCTCTGCCTGCATATGCTTGGTTTTGCTATGAAGTCTGTTACACAGATGGTAATGGGTAGTACATTTGAAGATGATCAGAAAGTCATTAGCTTCCAGAAAAATCATGGTATGGTAAGTTTAGGGTCACATTTAAAATTATTCCATCAAATTGAATAGTTGAATGATACAAGCTTGGCATCTGAAGGAGACAAGAGAGTTGCAATGATTCAAGCTGAGGAGAACAAAGAATAAATAATTTTAAAAAGCAAAAGAGCCTAAGAGACCTGTGAGACAACATAAACATACATATGAGGTGAGTCTCAGGAGAAGAAAGAAATAGAGGAATATTCAAAGACATAATGGCAGAATATTTCCCAAATTTAACAGAAGAAATTAATATGCACATTCAAGAACACAACAAAACCTAGTAGGACAATCTCAAAGAAAAATATGACCAGATTGTAGTCAAGCTGTTAAATACCTAGGGCGAGGTCACCTTGTTACCATAGTCCTTTAACTTTTTCCTAGTTTAAATGAACATGGTTCTTCTACTGCTTGTTGGTTTTTCAAAGGTCCTCTGCGGGAACAGAGCACTCGTGTAGTTCACGTCACCATCTTGAATTGGGACCTACTGCTTTTAAGTAGACTTTTCCTTGATTCCGCACTTGCTCTATTTCTCCAGTTCTTTAGCTGTTTTTCTGGAGTTTCAAGAGACTTTTCTGTCAGTTCTTACTGATTCAAAGCTTCTGTGGTGGTGGTGGGGAGTAGGCTGGGGAGCAGAGCCCTGAAGTGTCTCATTTAGCCATCTTGTTCTGAAAAATGATTTTTTGACTTGGTCACTCATTGTACATGTTTTCTCATGGTGATGAAGCTGCATTTTTTTTAAACTGCAGTTTTTTTATTATTATTTTTTTTTATTTTTTATTTTATTTTATTTTATTTTTTTTTAATTTGCATATGGGCAGGAGGCACCAGGGATCGAACTCCAGACCTCCAGCACGGCAGGTCGGAGCTCTGCCTGCTGAGCCACGGCAGCCGCCCTAAACTGCAATTTTATTGAGATACATTCACACATCATACAACCATCTGAAATATACAATGATTGTCTGACAGTATCATCACATAATTGTGCATACATTCTCATGATCAGTTTTAGAACATTTTCATTACTCCAGAAAAGAAATAAAAAGAAAACCTCAATCCTTGCATACTCCTTATCCTTGTCTCCCCCCATTATTGATCCACAGTATTGGTGTGGTACATTTGTTACTGTTGATGAAAGAATATTAAGATATTGCTGTTACCTGTAGTCCAGAGCTTGCAACAGGTACAATTTTTTCTCATATACCCCTCTATTATTAACTCCTGGCAGTAGTGTCATCCATTTGTTCATGAAAGAACTCTTTAATGTCTACAATTAGTCACTTGTCCACCACAAGATTCATTGTGTTATACTTTCCTATGTTTTAACCTCCAGTTTCCTTCTGGTGACACATATGACTTTAAATTTCCCCTTCCACCACATCCACGCACCATTCAGCACTGTTAGTTATTCTCATAATATCATGCTACCATCAACTCTATCCACTTCCAAACATTTTAAGTTCAACCAAGTTAAACATTTTGCACATATTAAGCAGCCACTCCCTATTCTTTAGCCTTATTCTGTGTCCTGGTAACCTGTTTTCTAGATTTTATGTCTGTGAGTTTACATATTATGATTAGTTCATATCAGTGAGGTTATATAATATTTCTTCTTTTGTCTGTGACTTATTTCATTTAGCATAATGTCCCCAAGGTTCATCCATGTTGTCACGTGTTTCAGAACTTCATCCCTTATTACTGCTAAATTATATTCCATTATATATATATATATATATATATATACCACATTTTGTCCATTCATTCGGTGATGGTCATTTGGATTGTTTCCATCTTTTTGACACTGAATGCTGCTATAAACATCAGTATGCAAATGTCAATTCATGTCCCTGACTTCAGATCCTTTCGGTATATACTGAGTAGCGGGATTGCCAGATCTTATGGCAGATCTATACTTAGCATCCTGAGGAACTGCCAAACCATCCTGGCTCTACCATTTTACATTCTCACCAGTGGTGAGTAAGTTTTCCAGTTTCTCCACATCCTCTCCAACATTTGTAGTTTCCTGTTTGTTTTCTAGTGGCCATTCTAGTAGGTGTGAGATGATACCTCATTGTGGTTTTGATTTGCATTTCCCTAACTAGTGGAGCTGAGCATCTTTTCATGTGCCTTTTTAGTCATCTGTATTTCCTCTTTGGAAAAATGTCTGTTCATATCTTTTGTCCATTTTTTAATTGGGTTGTTTTTCTTTTTATTATTGAATTATAAGATTTGTTTATATGATTTGGATATCAAACCCTTATTGGATGAGTGGTTTCCAAATATTTTCTTCCACTGGGTTGGTTGCCTTTTCATCCTTTTGATAAAGTCCTTTGAAGTACTGAAGTATTTGATTTTGAAGAGTTCTCATTTATCTATTTTTTTCTTTTGTTTCTTGTGCTTTGCATGTTAAGTCCAAGAAACTACTGCCTATCACTAGATCTTGAAAACTTTTCCCTACATTTTCTTCTAGGAGTTTTATGCTACTGGTTCTTATATTTAGGTCTTTAATCCATTTTGAGTTAATGTTTGAATAGGGTGTGAGATAGGAGTCCTTCATTCTTTTGGATGTGGATATCCAGTTCTCCAAACACCATTTATTGAAGAGATAGTTCTTTCTCAGTTGCATGCTTGTCAAAAATCAAGTGACTGCAGATCTGAGGGTCTATTTCTGAACTCTCAATTTGATCCCATTGATTGATTTGTCTGTCTTTATGCCAGTACCATGCTCTTTTGACCACTGTGGCTTTATAATATGATTTAAAGGCAGGAAGCATGATATCTGTCACTTCATTCTTCTTTTTCAAGAAATTTTGACTATTTGAGACTCCTTACACTTCCAGATAGGTTTGATAATTAGCTTTTCCATTCCTGCAATGTAGTCTGTTTGAATTTTGATTGGTATTGCATTGAATCTTTTTATCAGTTTGGGTAGAATTGACCTCTTAATGACATTTAGCTTTCCAGTCCGTGAACACGGAATGTCTTCCCTTTTATTTAGGCCTTCTTTCCTTTCTTTTAGTAGTGTTTTGTAGTTTTCTGTGTACAAGTCTTTTATGTTGTTGGTTAAGTTTATTCCTAGATATTTGATTCTTCTAGTTGCTATTGTAAATGGAATTTTTTTCTTGATTTCTTCTTCTGATTATTCACTACTTGCTTCTAGAAACATTACTGATTTCCAGGTATTAAGTTTGCACTCCACCATGTTGCTGAATTCATTTATTAGCTCTACTAACTTTGTTGTGGATTTTTCAGGATTTTTTGTATATGTAATAATATCATCTCCATATAGGGGAAGTTTTAGCTCTTCCTTTCCAGTTTGGATGCCTTCTATTCCTTTTCTTGCCTAATTTCTTTGGTAAGAACTTCCAGGACAGTGGCAAATAACAGCGTTAACAGTGGGCAACCTAGTTTTGTTTCTCATCTTAAAGGGAAAGCTTTCAGTTTTTCACAATTAAGTAGGATGTTAGCTGTGAACTTTTCATATTTACACTTTATCATGTTGAGGAAGTTTCCTTCTTTTCCTAGCATTCTAAGTGTTTATATCTTGAAGGTGTGCTGGTTTGTCAAATGCCTTTTCTGTATCAGTTGAGATGTTCATGTGTTTTTTTTTTCCTTTATTCTCAATGATGTTGAACCATCATTGCATACCATGGTGTTATTTTTTTAATATGTTGTTGGATTTGCTAGTTTTCTGTTGGTTTGCTAGTTTTCCATTTAGGATTTTTGGATGCGTATTCATAAGAAATTTGGTGTGTAATTTTCTTTTCTTATGCTATCTTTCTCATTCTTTGTATGAAAGTGATGTTGGCCCTGTAGAATGAATTGGTGAGTGTTCCCTTCTATTCCGTTTTTTGGGAGAGTTTGAGCAGAATTGGATTTAAGTTTTCTTGGAATGTTTTATAGCATTCCCCTGTGAAGCCATCTGTTCCTGGTATTCTCTTTGGAGGTTTTTGATTACTAATTCAACTTCTTTTCTTGTAATTGCTTTGTTGAGATCTGTTTCTTCCTGAATCCGCGTAGGTAGTTTATGTGTTTCTAAGAATTTGTCCGTTTCATCTTGGTTATCTAATTTATTGATGTATGGTTATTCATAGTATTCTCTTATAGTACTTTTTATTTCAGCAGCATTGATAGTAATGTCCCCTTTTCATTTCTAATTTTTGCTGTTTGTGTCTTCTCTCTTTCTGCCTTCTTCAGTCTAGCTAAATGTTTGTCAGTTTTACTGATCTTTGCAAAGATCCAACCTAGGTTTTGTTTTTTTCTTTTTTTTCCTCCAGTGCATTTATCTAGCTTTAATTTGTTATTTCCTTTCTTCTGTTCGTTTTAGGTTTAGTTTGCTGTTCTTTTTCTTTTTCTTTCAGTTTCCAGGTTAGATATATGATTTGAATCATTCTTATTTTTAAATTTATTTTTTGAACTCTTCTTTTTTATCATTTAGAGCTATAAATCTCCCTCTCAGCACTGCCATTGCTACATCCCATAAATTTTTGTTTGTTGTATTTTCATTTTCATTCCCCTGTAGTTATTTCCTAATTTCATTTCTGATTTCCTCTTTAACCTATTGGTTGTTTAAGAGATGTTGTTTAATTTCCACATATTTGTGGACTTTCCATTTCTGCCCCTGTTATTGATTTTAGCTTCATTCCTTTGTGGTCAGAAAATATATGTTGTATGGGTTCAGTATTTTTAAATGTATTTCTCTTATGATTTTTTGCCGTTTGATCTATATCCTTTGGAAATTCCTTTCTTACTTTAAGGATATTCCTAATATATGTAATATAAACATTTACTATAAATTCTTATAGTGCTTTTTTAAAAAAATTTAATTTTTTTAAAATATTTTTATTGATAAACAATATACAACACAAACATTCTTAACATACAAACATTCCATACACGGTGTATGATCAGTGTTGTATGATGGTTCACAATACCATCACATAGTAGTATGTTCATCACCATGATCATTTTTTAGAATATTTGCATCACTTCAGAAAAAGAAATAGAAAAAAGAAAAAACTCATACACACCATACCCCTTACCCCTTCTTCTCATTGGCCACTAGTATTTCCATCTACTCAAAATATTTTAACCTTTGTTCTCCCTATTTTTTTCCTATACCCCTTACCACTCCTTTTCATTGATCACTAGTATTTCAATCTACTCAATATGTTTTAACATTTGTTCCTCCTGTTATTTATTTATTTTTAATCCATATTTTTTACTCATCTGACCATACTGTAGATAAAAGGAGCATCAGACACAAGGTTTTCACAATCACGTAGTCACATTGCGAAAGCTGTATCATTATACATTCATCTTCAAGAAATACACCTATTGGAACACAGCTCTACAGTTTCAGGCATTTCCCTCTAGGATATGCTTATAGATTCTTATAGTGCTTTAATAGCTTAATTTTTAAATATTTTAATTTTAAATATATCGTAACCAAACATCCTTGTAAGGTCAGAGTTGACCTGTTATTTGTCAAGTGCTCATCCATGGTTTGGTTTGTTTCAGAATTTTTGTATTATAACCAATTAAAAATTTTTTAACAGCGAATTACCCAATTTTGAAATGTTGGAAGCCTGCTGTCCTTTGTCTCCAAATTCTGAACTGATTTTTCACCTCTTTCTGGACTTTGCTAATATTTAGGAACAGCTTAGGTAAAATAAAAACTTAGAATTATCTATGAATTTTACTTAACCACTGATGCTATTATACTAAAAATTGAGAACTGACTCTATTGCCATGTCCTTTCCCCCAGTCCTGTTCCTTTTAAATAAAAGCATCTTTTTACTTTCCGATTGTAATTAATTTGAAAATAGCCTTGATTGAAATCATTAATGTATTTATAGCCTATTCTCAGCGATTTTGAAGTAAAATGATTGTGTTGTGCTGTCTCATTAAAAGGGAGAGATTAAATAGCAGATTTATTGGTGAGAAAGGAATTCTTCAATTATTAGCTTGGATTACCCTCTAATATTAGAACATCTACCTACTAGATGATAGATGTATTTATTTTCCTGTTTTCAGGTTTGGTCTGAGATTGGAAAAGGATTTCTAGATGGGTCACTTGATAAAAATACAACTCGGAAAAAACAATATGAAGATGGTAAGTTTGGCTGCTCTTAATTTTGACTAAGGACAAAAGTATGTATGCCCAATTTTGGTAGGGTCATCTCTGAATGGTGGAATTACAGGTCATTTATATTTTCTCTGTATAGGTTTTTCCCCTACATTTTTAACAGTGAATGTGTTTCTCTAGCAAAAGAGGTAAAAAATTAATAAGTTAGAAAAAGAAATTCCATCATTCACTGCATGAGGGTGGTATAGAACTAGTAAAGTCTATAGGATTTAGGAAAATGGAAGGGTAAAATCCTAAGAAAGTAATTTGACAGTACATTAAGAGCCATGAATAATGGATAAAATTATCTAAAAGAAGGAAATATTCATGAGATACTGTTTGTGCAAGTAAAAAAGCAGAAACAAAAAAAAGTCCAACAATATAGAAATTGCTATGGGAATAATGTCAACATGATTGAATATTATATAGATACTTATCTTTTAAATTTAGCAACTTAAAAATTTCTTTCCATTATACATTTAGTAAAGAAGCTTCAAAATTGTTTGGCATTGATATCAACTCTGAAATTTACACAGAAAAATTTTATTTTAGTTTGATAGCCTCCAGAAATGATTCCCCCTTACCCTTTTTTGTTGTTCTGTATTTTCTTTCAGAGGAATCTATTCATTTATTCTTTCAACAAATATTTATTGAGACCTGCTTAGTGCTAGGCCCTGTTCTATAGTTAACAGACAAAAATCCTTTTCCTCATAGGGCTTACCACTCTAGTGGTTTCCTCTACATCAAAAAGGGATAAAAAAAAAAGTCCATTTAAATGTCATTATTTCCTGCTTTCTGGTTTTCAGTACCATTCTAATTATTTTGATGTCTGCATTTGAATTGCTTCCCACTGGTATAAAATCTATTTCACACATACTTGTTATAATAATGTCAAATGAAAATAATTTATTCTTTGTCTTAGTTTGTTAGTTGCTGAAGCAAACACTATACAATGGGTTGTCTTAACAATGGGAATTTACTGGCCTATGGTTTCAGAGGTTAGATGGCTGGCCTCTTCTCAGGGTTGGTGTCTTTTGGTGGCCAGAAATCTTTGGGGTTCCTTCGCCTTTCTGTCACATGTCAATGCACATGGCTATGGCATCGTCTTTCTTTTATAGGTTCCACTGACTTTTTCCCATGGCTTTTCCTCCTGTGTACAGTTTCCTTTGCTTAAAAGGACTTTGACCAAATTGGATTAAGGCCCACCTTTACTCAGTTAGGGCATACCTTAACTAATAATGTCTATAAAGGTCATTTTTCAAATGGGTTCACACCCACAGTCCCTGAACCTACCATTTGTGGGGGACATGATTCATTCCACAACAGTTCTAAATAAAGTAGATTCTTTAGCATAATATGTTATTTGAGATGTAATGTGAGCATAGAATCAAATTTGAGCTTTCATTGAAAATGATCATGATTTGTTACTTATGAGTGGAATTTCATAGCTGGATCAGAGCTTCCGTTGAGTAATTCCTAACCTGTGCTGCACTGTAGAATTACCTGGGGAGCTTAAAAATAGTAGACAACCTGAAGATCAGTCCCACCCTAGACAAATTTAATCAAAATCTAGGATAATGGTGCCCTAGGCACCAGATATTTTTATAAAAGCTCTCCAGATTATTCTAATGTACTGATGGGGTTGAGAATGTATAGCAGTACTTCCTGAACTTTACTACATATTGAATCTCTTAAAAAATGTTGTAGCCTGGTTTCTGCCTCTAGACATTCTGATTGAATTGGTATGATATGCGAACTTGAACTTCATTATCTTTTAAAGAAAGATTCCCAGGTGAATTTAATGGGTAGCAATGTTTGGAAACTGCTTCATTGCAGTGTAAATAGTTTGTCATTTTAATCACTGATATGTATTGTATTAATTTAACTTTATAAATACTTAGTTAGCAGTGTAATATTCCTGACATATTCTAGGTGCTGAGGAGACATTAGTGAATGAAACAAAAATTCCTGCTTTGTGGCAACACATTCTAGTGGGGAGAGGCAGATAATAAGCTATATTGTAGAATATGTTAAAAGGTAGTAAGTGCTGTGGAGAAAAATAAAACTGGGAACAGGATAGGGAATACCAGGGGATGTGGAGGTTGCCATTTTCCTTAAGTTTATTAGAAAAGGTCTTGCTGAGAATGTGATTTTACAGATGCTTGTAAGAGTTGAGAAAAACAGTCATGCAGATCATGTGGGTATCTGGATGTCAAAGGGAAAAATAATATTTATATTCTAAGTATTTAGAATACTTAGAGGAAAGAGGGAAAGTAATTGCAAAGCCCTTGAGGAATGGGACTATTCCTGTTTTATTTGAGTAGGGAAGGAGACCACTAGGGCTGGAGTGAAGTGAATCAGAAAAGGAAAAGGAGGTGATGAGGTTATAGAGATTGGGTGGTGGGGCACATTTTGTATGGTTTATAAGAGGTGGTATGATTAGGCTGTTGTTATGAGATAGGAAGCCACTGGTAGGTTTTGAGCAAAGGAATGATAAGATCTGAGTGAAGCTTTTAAAAGGGTCACTGTGACTACTGTGATAGACTGTTAAGGGCCAAGGGCAGAAGCAGACTAATTATGGGGCTCTTGCAGTGAATCAGGCAAGAGAGGCAATGTGACTTGGACCAGGTGATGGGGAGCAGTGAAAGTTATAAGAATATATAGTATATTTTGAAGATAGAAACACCAGCATTGGCTGGCAGATCCTATTTGGGTTATAAGAGAGTAGGAACCTTCAAAGTTTGGGGCCTGAATAGCTGGAAAATGAGATTATAAGAAATAAATTGGGGCAGAGTCTGGGATGGTTCAGTCTGGGGTGGGGGTAAGATCAAGGATTCAGTTTTTGGGTATTGTGTGTATGATTTGCTTTAGACATTCATATAGAGATTTTTATTTGGTTTTTAGATATATGAGTGTGGAGTTAGGGGAGAGAAGTCCTGACTAGAAATAGAAATTTGGGAGTTATTTCACATCTGTTTCTCTCTGAAAATGGATGAGTAATGCATCACCCGGGAGAAGAATGAAGTTAGGACAGAATTTACACGGAAAGTGGGTAACATCAGGGGAGGGGCCTAAGTGTTTGCAGGCTTCCTGATAGCATTGTGTCACTTTTTGCCTTAGGTGGGGATCATGCACGTATTTACTGTATAATTATTCCTTAAACTGTGTATGTTTTATGAAATTTTGTATGTAAAATTTAACAAAAAGAAGAGAGAAAAGAAAGGTAAGTTTGAATATAAATTACCTCACTGTTGTTGGCTAAGCTTTGAACGATTTATTCTGCATGTAGTAAAATTGTTCAGAATTGTAAAAAAAATGTTCAGTCTTCAGAAATACTTATATTCTAAAGTCTTCTGTTTTTCTTGTCTAAGCCCTTAGGCAACTGGAATTGATATTAAAGAAAATCATAAAAGAACGTAAAGGAAGGAACTTCAGTCACCATGTTTTCATTGACTCCTTAATACAGGGGAACCTTAATGACCAGCAGGTGATGTAATTGCTAAATGTTTATCAAATGAAAAATAATCACATATGAATGAAGTGTGCTTTTCATTCACTCCAATCTAGATCCCCTCCTAGAATTCAGTGATTTCTCTTCTTTTTCATTATATGACATAAGTAATAAAAGTACTTAGTGTCCTTATTTAGTTCTTTGAAGCAGCTGTAATTTAATATTTGGGTAAGCAAATACTGAGCCAAAATTCTCTGATTCCATAAGAGAAAAGGATTTGTGTAAACCTTTGTAGACTTAAGCTCCTCTGCCTGTGTGGCCAGATAGGGTAGGTTGGCTTGTTTACAGTGGATGCCTGCTACTCCCCCAACCCCTCCCCGCACACCACTGCATTTGTGGTGTTTGCAGGCAAAGGATAGGAATGGAGTCATTGTTGCTGAAACTGCTCATTATAGAATTTTTTTGCCCTACCCTACATATGCAAATCAACTTTTAAATCCTTTTAGACAGGTTGGTTTTCTGGGTATGTCTGTGTATGTGCATTAATTGAATCAGGTTCTTGGAAGAGTAGCAGACTCTTTTCTACTGTTCCTGAAGCTTTATTGCTGTACCAGTTCAAGCCAGATAGAACTGAGGTAGTTTCTCAAAGTGTATCATCAGCCAGTGATTTTATCAACCCATGTTTATTGCATCAGAAAGGCAATGCAATATTTAGGTTGGTTTTCAGATTGCACAGATTTTGTTTTAGTGAAAGTATCATAAAAAAACATTATACTCTTTCTTTCTTTCCATGATCCTAATTTTATGTTGTGGGTGATTTTAGTAGGACCTAATATAGACCATCTTACGTTTCACATTTTCTGAACTTGGTTCTATATCCTAGATCCTAGAAGACAGTATGATATTTTCTCTGGCTGGTTGCATACTAACTGCAAAATGTAAGTACAAATTGATTTCTTTGTTAGATGGATTATAAAATATACAAGGATAAAAAACTACTCTAAAATGAAGGAAACTGCACAATAGTGTAAAAATTTTCCTTCCCCCTTTTGTTTTGTTTTAAAGGGTTGACTGACACAGTACCTTTGTTTTTGTTTTTTTTTTATGCTAGGTAAAAAATTTTGGAGGGGCAAGATAGTCAGGAAATCTTTCGGCCAATTAGTAGCCTTTGGCAAGAACCTTTGCAGTTTCTCCTTTTATAAAGTGAGGATTTAGTACTAGATGACCTCCAAGGTCATGAAACTCTTGTCTAGTTCAGTATTATATTTAAAGAAATTTGAATGGCTTAAGTACATTTTTGAACATCTTCAGATGCACATTTTTTAATAGAGTTGTGCAAAAAAAACCTATGATTGAGGTTATTGAGCTTATATGATTCATTAACTTTAAGTGATAAGGTAGTTAGGCATTCATGCCAACCACGTGCAAGTCCCTGTGCTAAACCTTTCAATATTTATATTGCCATATATTATAAAATTGTATTACAAGGGCCTGCTGTACACTATGTATGCAGGTTTTCACATCACTTGTGAAATAGAAATTTTATAGTTTGTTCAAAAGCTATAATAAAGAAGCATATGTAGGAAAAGTTAAGGACAGGTGGTCACTTATGACCATTTTGTGAGGCTAGTATAGGTAAATTATCAATTTAATTAATACCATATAGCTATTGATTTTATTGAAAATGTTTAGTACAGAAAATGAATTATATCTTTTCCAGGCATACAAATTGCATATAGGTGAATCAAGCAAACATTTAAAAACAAAAACAACTGAGACAAATTTCAAGTTATCCCCTTGTTTAGGAAATAGATAATTAGTAAATAGAGATAGAAATTGCTTTTATAAGCATTTTTTTTAAAAGTTCCTGACAGAAAAGATAGAGCTCTAAATAGTGTTTGTTCGAGCATTGCCTAAGGAATTAAGCAGTATTTCTTCAGATGGTTCAATTCTTTGAATAAATATAATTCTGGTTGCTTTCTAAAGGAAAGTTTCTTTGTTTTATGGTCCTTAGGTAGTTTTCTGCCTTTTCATTTCCTCAGTGAATATAAGTTAGTATAATATGCAAAAGTAAACCATAAGCAAGTGGTTTCCAGTTTTGGGGTTCATCAAAATAATTGTGGTGTTTGTTAAAAATATATATGCCTGGGCTCCATCAGAATCTGTGGAGTGGGGCCTTTGGCATCAATCAAATCCCCAGGTGCTTTTTCAGACTGATTGTCTGAAGCAATAACAGTCCTAGTTCATGAGCCAGTATATCTCCTATTACAAGTACAATTTAGGATATTGATTTATAGATAAATCTTAGTCACTTGATTTGTATGCATCATTTCATTAGGGCACCTGGTGAGCCTTTATATCAATTTTTTGGTTTTACAAGGTTGAATGAACCAGATAATCTATCATAGTCATTAGCATTGCACTCCTCAGGTGTGGACTTTATTATCATTAGTAAGACATTTCAGTTACTTGCCAAATTTAAGAAAGAAAGCTTCCAGATTGCAGTATTTCTTTTAGGCAGTGTACTGTAAGCATTCATGTTCTGTTCAATGAAGTACAAAGACTGTGAAGAATTTAATTTTATTTTTTTGATGGTATTTATGTCTCTTCTGCATTAGAAGGAAAATATAAAAAAACAAAACAAAACCTCCCAGCCATAAGTTAACTATTTTTATTGCTATCAAAATAATGTTTCACTTAGTGTGTACCTGGGCAATCTACTTTTTAACCACCTCTGAAGAAGTACAGAAAAAATTGTATGAAGAAATTGACCATGTTTTTGGGAAAGATCCTATTACTCCAGAGAAAATTGAACAGCTCAGGTAAGAACATGATAAAAGAAAGAAGATGTTATTAAAAGGGAAATTTAGACTGGTTTAACTAATTTAAAGCTAATTTTAACATCTGTATATTTTTATAGGACTTGAGATTTACTTACATATTTTAATGGGCAATTTAATCTATTTGTAAAAAATTTTTAAGTGATTATAGGAAACCTTTAAATTAGCCTGTGTAAAATAATATCCATTATGTGAAGTAAGTGGAATTCTCATACATTGTTGGTGGGAATACAGAATGCCATAGCTATTTTGGAAAACAGTGTGGCAGTATACTATATAAAGTTAACCATGTAATTACCATATGATTCAGCACTTCCACTTCTAGATATTTACCCATAAGAAATGAAAACCTGTCCATACAATATCCTGTATGTGAATGCTCATGGCAGAATCATTGAAAATAGCTAAAAACTGGAAGCAATCCAAATATTCATCAACTAGTGAGTGGATAAACAAATTGTGTGTATCTATATTATGGAATGCTAAGTAATTAGAAGGAACGCAATGTTAATACACTCAAACGTGGATAAATCTCATTGTGTTAAATGAAAGAAGACAAACACAAAAGATAGTCTACTGTTTTATTGCAATTTATTTGAAATTCTAGAAAAGTGATAAGAAGCAGAGCTTTGGTTGTCTGGGACCAGGAATGAGGGAGGGATCAACTACAAAGATGTATGAGGAAAATTCTTAGTGTGAGAGAACTGTTCTGTATTCTTGTTTGTAGTTGTTGTTATAAATTGTATACATTAACTTAATTTCATCAAACAGTTTAGATAAAAAAGATGGATTTTTATATGAAAATATTAATTAAAAAGATTTAAAAAAAAACAGCTGTGACTGCTTAGGGGTATTGTAAGTCTAATTGGGTAGCAAGCAACCCTACCTTGATGAATATTTCACCTATACCAAAGAAATACAGCCATTTGAAAGAATTACAAGTTATGGGTTCCACAGGGAAGCGTCTTTACAGATTTTTAAAATGTTGGAAGTTTTATTTGTTATGTTGAATATATAAATGTGTAAAATACAACTTTTAATATAAAAAGTAATTCATACTTGTCTTTTGAAGTTTTTATGACATAGAAATATATGAAGTAGAAGGTGGTCGTTTATAATGTCACCTTCAATAAGAGATAACAATTGTGAACATTTGTTACTCCTTACTTTTTCTATGCATGCTCATGGCAGTATCATTGAAAATAGCTAAAAACTGGAAGCAATCCAAATATTCATCAACTAGTGAGTGGATAAACAAATTTTATACACATGTGATTTTTTTATTGTACAATTTTATTGAGATATATTCACATACCATATAATCATCCAGAGTGTACAATCTATGCTTCAGTATCATCCTATAGTTGTGCATTCATCACCACAATCCATTTTTGAACATTTTCATTACTCCAAAGAAAATGAAAATAAGAATCAAAAATAAAAATAAAAAAGAACACCCACAACATCTCATACCTCTTATCCCCCCCCATTATTGATTTATTTTTGTTCTTTTTTACTCATCTGTCCATATACTGCATAAATGGAGTGTAAGCCACGAGGTTTTCACAATTGCATGGTCACACTATAAAGGCTATGGAGTTATACAATCATCTTCAAGAATCAAGGCTAAGACTCATCATCAAGGGATTGATAAAACCCCTAGAATGAGCTGAGACTCAGCATCAAGGGATTGAGAAAACCTTCTCGACCAAAAGGGGGAAGAGGGAAATGAGACAAAGTGTCAATGGCTGAGAGATTCCAAACAAAGTCGAGAGGTTATCCTGGAGGTTATTTTTACGCATTAGATAGGTATCACCTTGTTTGTCAAGATGTAATGGAGAGGGCAGGCCACTGTGGCTCAGCAGGCAAGAATGCTCGCCTGCCATGCCAGAGGACCCGGGTTCGATTCCTGGTGCCTGCCCATGTAAAAAAAATAAAGAGAGGAAAAAAAAGATGTAATGGAGAGGCTGGAGGGAACTGTCTGAAAATGTAGAGCTGTGTTCCAGTAGCCATGTTTCTTGAAGATGATTATATGATGATATAGCTTTCACAATGTGACTATGTGATTGTGAAAACCTTGTGTCTGATGCTCCTTTTATCTATCTTATCAACAGACAAGTAAAACATATGGAATAAAAATAAATAACAGGGGGAGCAAATATTAAACTTAGATTGGAAATGCCAGTGATCAATGAAAGGGAGGGGTAAGGGGTATAGTATTATGAATTTTTTTCTGTTGTATGTGTAGTATGTATGAATTTTTTTTTCTTTTTCTGATTTGATGCAAATGTTCTAAGAAATGATCATGATGATGAATATGCAAGTATGTGATGATATTGTGAATTACTGTTTATATATGTAGAACGGAATGATCATATGTTAAGAATGTTTGTGTTTCTTGTTATATTTAAGAAAAATTTTTTTAATTAATTAAAAAATTAAGAAAAGAATCAAGGCTATTGAATTACAGTTGAACAGTTTCAGGCATCTCCCTCTACTACTCCAGTACACCAAAAACTGAAAATGAATATCTATATGATGCATAAGAATAACCTCTAGAATGACCTCTTGACGTTATTTGAAATCTCCCAGGCACTGAAACTTTATTTTGTTCTATTTCTCTGCCCCTTTTTTGGTCAGGAAGGCTCTCTTAATCCCATGATGCCAGATCCAAACTCATCCCCAGGAGACATCTTGTACATTGCCAGGGAGATTTACACTGTGTGATATGTCCCATGTAGGGGGGAGGGCAGTGAGTTTACCTGCCGAGTTGGCTTAGAGAGAAAGGCCACATCTGAGCAACAAATGGGGTTCTCTGGGGGTGACTTTTAGGCATAATTATGAGTAGGTTAGCTTTTCCTTTGCAGGAATAAGTTTCATAAGGGCAAACTCCAAGATAGAGGGCTTGGTTTATCAAATTGGTAGTCCCTAATTCTTGTTAGAATATCAGGAATTTCCTAGGTGGGGAAGTTTAATATTTCCACATTTTTTCCCCCATCCCTGAAGCAAACTCTGCAAATACTTTTTTATTCTCTGCCCATATTACTTTCAGATGTATCAGCATCACACCAACCTGTACAAACCCACGAGCTCTCACTTCCTATTCAAGGTTCCATGTAATTCTGGTGTTTGAACAAACTGACCATACAAGTTAGATTAGGTAGTGTACTGCAGAAAATATAAATTTTGTACCAAATAAACATCTTTCTTTTGGTCTCACAGAAGTTAGACTTTTAAAACAGTCACTGTCATCCTTCTTTACCTTGTAGTCTGATTTACCGACATCCCACCCAAATCTTCATTCATGTCTCTAATTGAAGTCTGATCTCTTTCAGCTTTTTAAACAATTGCTATATGGAGCATTGCTGAGTTTCATAGCTGCAGAACTCTAGCTCTGAGTCTCAGGTATTACACTGATTCCAGGAAACAACCAAGTTATACACAAAAAGCTCAGCATCTTAGAATTTAGAAATGTAGAAATAAATATGAGTGCTATAGGAGTTTACAATCTAGGGGCCTGAACAGTAAGTCTTCCCCCGATAACCTGTGCTCTCGAATTTAATTCTCAGAGTTTGTACCTTACAGACAGTTCATTTTAATGAGGTATTGTATTTGTCTTTTCGTTTCTGGCTTATCTCACTCAACATTCTTTCCTGAAGGTCCATTCACCTAGTTGCATGCCTCACAACTTCATTCCTTCTGCAGCCATTCAGTATTCCATTGTATGTTTGTACTACAGTTCAACTTTCCATTCATCAGTCATTGAACCCAATCCATTGCAAACTGTATACCTAATAACAGGGTTGCAGGATCATATGCAACTCTGTATTTAGCCTCATGTGGAAATACCACATTGTCCTCCAGGTGGGCTGCGCCATTCTCTTTCCCTACCAACGGTGAATACATTCCTCACTCCAAATTTTGTCCTACTCTTGTATCTCTGTGTTTACTTTTTGAACAGTTTTATTCACGCACCATACAATCCATTTGAGTAAACAATCAGCGGCTCCCAGTATAATCACATAGATATGCATTTACCACCACAGTCTAAATGAGGACATTTCCACATTTCCATTTCTTCCACAAAGAAAGAGGAAAAGGGAAGAAAAAAACAAAAAAAAAGGAAAAAAAATTAAAAATAAGATTAAAAGGATAAGCAGCAAGAAGAATCCCATGCCCTCCCCTTTCTCCCCCTCTTAATGAAATTTAGCTTTGGTGTATTGCTTTTGTTACATTTACTGGAAGCAGTATTACAATGTTGCTTGTTAACTATAGAATCTAGTCTATTCTAGATTAGAATATACTTGTCAACTATAGAATCTAGTCTATTCTAGATTAGAATCTAGTCTATTCTAGATTTTTGATACATTTACTGGAAGCAGTATTACAATGTTGCTTGTTAACTATAGAATCTAGTCTATTCTAGATCTAGAAATACAGTCTAGTCCCATGCATTGATTGTATTTTTTCCATCTATCATCCTATTTTCAACACCTTTTAATGTTGGTATTTATTTGTTCTCCCTCATACAAAAACAGTCTTTTATATGTACATTTAATCACCATCATTGATGACTTAGATTTTGCCAAGTTACATAGTCCCAGTCTTTATCTTCCATCTTTCCTTTTGATGTTGTACATGCTTCTAGCCTTCCTCTTTCAACCTTACTCAGCTATGTTCATCGTACTTAAAATATTGTGCTACCATCGGATAGTATTGTGCTATCCATTTCTGGATCTTTACAGTCAGTCCTGTTGAACACTGTATTCCTCCAGCATTCTTTCAATTTCCTGATACCTTGTGTTCTCAAGGTTTACTCATTAATGTTAGTTCATGTTAATGAGACTACACAGTATTTGTCCTTTTATTTCTGGCTAGTTTCACTCAACTTATTGTCATCAAGGTTCATCCATGTTGTTGCATGCATCATAATTTTATTCTTTCTTAGCAGTGCATAGTATTCTATTGTATGTATATGCTAAAGTTTGTTTATCCACTCGTCTGTTGATGGACATTTGGGCTGTTCCCATTCTTGTCAGTTATGAATAATGCCACTATAAGCATCAGTGTTGAAATGTCTGTTTGTGTCCCTGCCTTCAGCTCCTCTGCATATCTACCTAGTATCGTGATTGCTGGATCATATGGCAATTCTATATTTAGCCAAACTGCCTTTCAGAGTTCTCGCACCATTCTGCATTCCCACCAACAGTGAATGAGTGTGTATATTTCTCCACATCCTCTCTAGCACTTACAGTATTCTGTTTTTGATCATGGCCATTATAATAGGTGTGAGATGGTATTTCATTGTGGTTTTGATTTGCAAGTGAAGTTGAGCTTCTTTTCTTGTGTTTTTCAGCCATTTGTATTTCCTGTTTGAAAAAATGTCTCCATGTCTTTTGCCCATTTTTTAATTGGGTCATTTGTCTTTTTTGATGTTGAGAGGTAGGATTTCTTTATATTCTGGATATTAAACCCTTATCTGATATGTGGTTTTCAAATATTGTCTTCTATTGCATAGGCTGCTGCCTTCTTGCTTTCAAGGTAGAGTCCTGTGATGCGCAGAAATGCTTAATTTTGAGGGGATTCAGTTTATCTATTTCTTCTTTTATTGCTTGTGCTTTGGGTGGTAAGGTCTAGGAAATCACCTCCTGTCACAACAGCCTTAAGATATTTCCCTACATCTTCTAAACATTTTCTGGTCTTCATTCTAATGTTTAGATCTTTGATCCATTTTGAGTTAATTTTTGTATAAGATGTGAGATAGGGGTCCTCTTTCCATTATTTTGGATATGGATATCCAGTTCTCCTAGCACCATTTATTGAAGCCCTCTTCATTTATTGAAGAGACTACACATTCCAGTTGAATTGATTTGACTGCCTTCTCAAAGATCAATTGTTTGTAAATGAGAGGGTCTACCTTTGCACATTCTATTCAATTCCGCTGGTCAGTACATCTATGTTCATGTCAGTACCAGGCTGTTTTGACTACTGTAACTTTGTAATATGCTTCAAAGTCAGGTATTGTGAGTCCTCCCATTTCATTTTTCTTTCTCAGGGTATTTTTTAGCTATTTGGGGTACTTTCCCCTTCCAAATAAATTTGATTACAGGGTTTTCTATATTTCTGGAATGTAATTTGTTAGGATTTTAATTGGCATTGCATTGAATCTATAAATCGATTTGGGTAGAATTGACATTTAATTATATTTAGTCTCCCAATCCATGAATACAGTATGTCCTTTCATTATTCAGGCCTTTTTTGATGTCTTTTAGCATTGTTTTGTAGTTTTCTGTTTGTAGCTCTTTTATATCCTTGGTTAAATTTATTCTTATACATTTCATTTTTGGGGGGCTGCTATTGTAAATGGAATTTTTTTCTTGATTTCCTTCTTAGATTGTACATTGCTGGTATATAGAAGCACAGTTGATATTTATGTATTGATCTTGTAGCCTGCCACTTTGCTGTACTTATGTATTAAGGTCTAGTAGGTTTGCATTGATTTTTCAAGATTTTCTATGTATAGTATTGTGTCATCTGCAAACAAAGTTTTACTTCTTCCTTTGCAATTTGGATGGCACTTATTCCTTTCTCTTGCCTAATTGCTCTCCCTAAAACTTCCAGCACAGTGTTGAATAACAGTGGTGACAGTGGGCATCCTATCCTTATCTTGTTCCAGATCACAGAGGGAAAGATTTCAATGTTTCCCCATTGAGTATAATGTCAGGTGTTTGTTTTCCATATATTCCCTCTACTATGTTGAGGAAGTTCCCTTCTATTCCTATCCTTTGAAGTGTTTTCATTAAGAAAGGATGCTGAATTTGTCAAATGCCTTTTCTGCATCAGTCAAGATGATCATGTAGTTTTTCTTCTTTAATTTATTAATGTGGTATATTACATTAATTGATTTTCTTGTGTTGAACTACCCTTGCATACCGGGCATAAAACTCATTTGGTCATGGTGTATGATTCTTTTAATATGCTGCTGGATTTATTTGCAAGTACTTTGCTGAGAATTTTTGCATCTACAGTCATTAAAGAGATTGATCTGTAATTTTCTTGTAGTATCTTTACCTGGTTTTGGTATTAGAGTATGATTGGCTTCATAGAATGAGTTAGGTAGCATTCTCCCCTGTTCAATTTTCTTGAAAAGTTTGAGCTGGATTGATACTAATTCTTTCTTAAATGTTTGGTAGAATTCCCATGTGAAGCCATCTGGTTCTGGACTTTTCTTTTTGTGGATTTTTTTGATGACTGATTCAACCTCTTTACTTGTGATTGGTTTGTTGAGGTTTTCTATTTCTTCTTGAGTCAGTGTTGATTATTCATGCTTTTCTGGGAAGTTGTCCATTTTTTCTAAGTCATCTAGTTTGTTAGCATATAGTTGTTCATAGTATCCTCTCATTATCTCCTTTATTTCTGCAGGTTCAGTACTTATGTCCCCTCTCTCCCTTCTGATTTTATTTGTATCCTCTCTTACTTCTTTTCTTTGTCAGCATAGCTAAGGGTCCATCGATTTTATTGATTTTTCTCAAAGAACCAACTTCTGATTTTACTTATTCTCTATTTTCATATTCTCAATTTCATTTATTTCTACTCTAATATTTTTATTTTCTATCCTTTGTTTGCTTTGGGGTTAGTTTGCTGTTCTTTAGTTTCTCCAGGTGAGCAATTAAGTCCACGATTTTTACTCTTCTTTTTAAATGTAGGTATTTAGGATAATAAATTTCCCTCTCTATACTGCCTTTGCTGCATCCCATAAGTTTTACTATGTTGTGTTCTCATTTTCATTTGCCTTAAGATATTTACTAATTTCTCTGTAATTTCTTCCATGATCCACTGGTTGTTTAGTCTGCATGTTTTAAAAAACTTTTCCATCCCTCTGCCTGTTACTGATTTCCAACTTCATTCCATTGTGATCTGAGAAAGTGCATTGTATAATTACAATCTTTTTAAATTTATTGAGACCTGCTTTTTGCCCCAACATAGGTCTGTCCTGGAGAATCATCCATAAGCACGTGAGAGAAAAGTATATTCTCATGTTGGATGCAATGCCCTGTAAATGTCTGTCAAGTCTAGATTATTTATTGTGTTATTGAAGATCTCTCTTCCCTTATTGAGCCTCTGTCTATACATTCTATCCATTGAAGAGTTGTGTATTGAAGTCTATATACTTCTACAGTACTAAATATCTACTTCTTTCAGTATTGTTAGTGTTTGCCTCATGTATTTTGGGACATTCTGGCTTGGTGCGTAGATATTTATAGTTGTTACATCTTCCTGCTGAATTGTCCTTTTTATTAATGCATAATGGCCTTCTTTGTCTTTTTTAGTTGCTTGACATTTGAAGTCTAATTTGTCTAATATTAGGATAGCTACCTCCACTCGTTTCTGGTTGGTGCTTGCATGAAATATCTTTCTCCACCCTTTCACGTTTTTATCCTTAGGTCCTTGGGTCAGAAATGAGTCTGTTGTAGACGACATGAAGATGGATCCTGTTTTTTTAGTTCATTCTGCCTATCTGTCTTTTGATTGGAGGGTTTAATACAGACATCCAAAGTAGCCTGTCACAGGGATCGGGGTAGGAACTGGTAACCACAACAAGGTCTCTGTTTGCAGGTAAAACAAGTCTGCTGGGTCCCTGTGGTGCTCTCTGTTTTCTGCCTGCCCACAAGACCTTAATTTGTTTTAGGACACTGCTTTAACGATTAGGTCGTCTGTATTTCTCAGTCAGAACAGAGTTGTGTTCCCATGAGGAAGTCTAGACCAGCTCCAAGTCTGAGATGTTTTTCTGAAGATCACTGAATAAGCCCTTCAATTCCTTTGCCATTTCTGGTCTTCCCAGTAGATGGTGCTATTCAGTATCTTAATTATCCTCAGATTTACCTCATAGCTAGGTTATCTGCCTAGATGGGGCTGGTTCTCTGGGTGTCCTGTGGCCCCTACCCACCCACCTCCATTTGCCAGCCAAAATATGGCTCAGTGTGGAACTGTGTCCCCCACTTTATTTGTGGCTGTGACTTCCCCCAGCTGACTCAGTATTAAGCTGGCCCCCAGGAAGCCAACTGCCATTTCCCTCAGTGTAGGAGGAAGTGCTTTTGGACCCAGGGCTAAAATTACAGATGCTGTCCACGTTTTCTCAGACTCTATCCCTCACTGACGTTGTCTTTGAAATGCTCTCCCCAGTCCCCCAGGTCTCCAAATGATAGGTGTCTGTCTCTCTGCTGTGAGAGAATTTATATTGTATCCCTGATGGGTGTATCTCAGTTTCTGTTTCTGATGCATTTCAGTGCTGAGTGTGAGACCAAGTGAGTGGGAGTGGGAGAGGACCAGCTGCTCCGGTTCAGGTATCTTCTACCTGATAATCTCTCTCTTACGTTCGGCCTTTGTAAGGTTCTTCTCCAGTCTAAATCTTCCTCCAGAGTTCTGAAAAATTCAGAATTGCTCTTTTTTGTTATTGAATCTCTGGGGAGAGATATTTAGCAGCTGTTTATGTTGCCATGTTGATAACGTCAATCCACAAGTATACTTAAGATTAAAAATTTAAAAATGTTTTTAAATATAAAAATACAACCCTTTTGTAAATTCCATTTTTTTTTCTCTATTTAATGGGCAATGTTCTTACATGTTAGTTAGTCCACCAAATCTAAACAGTGATTACCCCCACTCCAGTCTGTTCTCCAAATTGCTGCTGCAACCCAGGGTAGCACATTGCATTTGTCTTGGGTGCTTTAAAAAGTTTCAGATACCTGGAACCAATCCAAAACTAAATGTATCGGGGTCTCTGGGTATCAAAAATTTTCAGAATCTTCTCATGATTCTGTTGTACAACCCAAGTTGAAGATAATTGGCCATAGTGAGCTTGTTGGGGAACTACAGTTTATCAGATGACTCCCTAATTTATAATCCTTCAGTTGCTTCTGGTTACTCTTAAAATAAAGTTTAAACTCCCTAACATAGCTTATAGGCACTTCAAGAGCTAGGCTTTGCATACTTTTCCACCTCATGTCTATTACCACTTGTGCCTTTTCAGACTCCTGCATTCAGCTGTACTGAAATTCCTTGTTTCTTTGACATAATAGTACCCCTTATCTCCTGGCCTTTGCACAGACTATTACTCTGTCTAGATGCTGCCTTTCTTCCCTTCTTTAGCTAACTCTACTTTGTCCTGCAGGTCTCATCCTACGTGTTTCTTTTTTTGTAAAGCCCTTTTCCTCGTTTAGGTGGTACTGCCATCTGTTCCCATAATATCCTGAATTTCTTGATGTCCCTTGTCCTTTTCTTACTTGCTGTTCACCAGATTCTAAACTTCTTTGAGGGTGTCTCTCTTGTTCACTGTTCAAGCTTAGTACCTAACTTTGTACTTATAATGTCACACAACTACATATAAGTTGTGTACAGAATGCCCAACAAATATTTGATTCAAAGAGGAAGTATAAGACAAGGATGTTTTTGGTTTTGTTACCTGTATTTTGATATGTTTTTAATATTGTAAGCATCAATATTCTTATATTAACACCTTTGCTAATATTTCCCATTGTGTCTATATCATAAATTCCTAAAATGAGATAGATAATTGTTTAAGTATATACAGTAGAGCACATGTGAATAGGGTCTGTGGAGTAAGGCAGACCTAGGTTTGAATCCTATCAATATCACTGTTGTTAGATGTTCAGCAAGTACCTCAGTTTTTAAAAATCGATTAGACTATCGCTTCTTGGCCTTTTGGCTAAGATCAAGTCTAGTATCTGTTCTTATCAGTTTAATATCTGATACGTCCTCTATCTGAGGACAATATATTAAATGGATTTTTGGAGCAGGGAGATGGAATAGGAGCTTGCTCCGTCCACTCCACGCATCGACCTGGTATTGCAGTACTTCCAGGAACGGTGCACCCTCTCCTCAATTGCGGTGTGAACTGACAGACTTGATTTTTTTTTACTTGCTCTTCTGATTTCCTGCTTTTCTTTACCAGACCGAGATGTCTACAGCTCTCTTCGTGTTTTTCCTCCTGAGCTGCTCGTACGGTCGTTTCTTTTTCGTCTCTTTCTTTCTTTCCGTCTTTCCTTTCTACTGTCACGTCCTTCATCCGTGGCGATGGCCAACCCAAATTTCGTGCAAGTGGAAAATAAATGCTAGGTAGTAAAAAAAAAAAAAAAATCGATTAGACTAATGATATAGCACGTGCGAAGATTTTTTAAGATTTAAATGCAATTTCTGCATGCAAGATGCTTAAGAGAACTGGCTTCTGGTACAATTTCAATATATTTTAGCTTTTATTATTGTCATTGTGATGCCCACATAATATTTTACATATATTGCCAGATTATCTTTTACAAAGATTGTATCAATTTATACTTTCAACAACTAGATATGAGAGTATCTTTTCCCCACACATTTATTATAATATGATCCATTATCATTCTTTCTATCTTTGTCAATCTAATAAAAAATAATTGCATTTGTTTGCTATTAATTTGTTGTTACTTATTTGTTAATGACGTTGAATGTTTCATATATTTCCAGGCCATTTGTATTTTTTTATGATTTGCTTCTTGATGCTCTATGTCCATTTTTGTATTGGAATATTTTATTCTTTATTACTGATTTTAAAAAAAATTAATTTTGTTTACAAACATTCCACCAAATGTTTGCTCCTCCCTTCTCCTTGCCCCCAACCCCTGCTAATCTCTAATTTACTTTCTGTCTCTACCAATTTGCTGTTTCTAGACCTTCAGTGATGTTGTGCAATATTTGTCCTTGTGTCTCTTATTTCCCTTAGCATAAGATTTTTAAGGTTCTTTTGTATTGTATCAAGTCTCAGTACTTCATTCTTTCTCATGGCTGAATAATATTCCATTGTGTATACGTTCCACATTTTATTTATCCATTCAGCTGTTGCTGGATATTTGAGTTGTTTCCACCTTTTGACTATTGTGAATATTACTGCTATAAACATTGATATACATTTATCTGAGACCCTTTTAATTACTGATTTTAAAAAAGCTTTTGTATGTTAAGGATATATTTATTGTAAATATTTTTTCCTAGTTGTCTTTTTTTTTTTAAATAATGAAGTTTTAGTTTATGTGATGAAATAGAAAAACATGAGATATAACATTCAGTGTAAAAATGGAGTAGAGTCTATTAAGACCCTGGTAGATCAAATTAGAGCTAAGCATTGGAATTTTTTTCTGGTTGATTTTTTTTATTTAATACAATTTTATCGATATATATATTGTATATTCATAAACTGTGTGATCATCCAAACTGTATATAGTCAGTGGCTTGCTGTATAATAATATAGCTGTGTGTTCATCATCACATAGCTGTGTATCCGTCCTCACAATCGACTCTTTTCTTTTTTATGAAAAATAGCATATATACAAAAAAGCAGTAAATTTTAAGGCACACCATAACAACTGGTTGTAGAACAGATTTCAAAGTTTGGTATGGTTATGATTTCACAGTTTTACATTTTTGCTCCTAGTTGCTCTAAGACACTGGTGACTAAAAGAACTATCAATATAATGATTCAGCAATCATACTTGTTTGTTAAACCCTACCTTCTCTGTACAGCTCCTCCATCTCCTTTGATCTTTCTCCCACTCTTTAAGGTTATTTGGGCTATGTCTATTCTGACTTTTTCATGTTGGAATGGGCTGTCAGTAATACAGGATTGGGGGATGAAACTAGTTGATGTTCTAGAGAGGCTGGCCCTTTTGCATTTCCAGACTTATCAGGCTTAGGAACCCCTCTGGAGATTATAGTTTTCTGGAAAGTAAACTTGTAAAATCTTATAAAGCTCGAGGTGTTCTTTAGGGTTGTCAGGAATAGTTTTGCTTGGGGTTTGCAAAGTATAATACGTAGCAATGTCTAGCTAAAGCTTATCTAAGAGTAGCTTCCACAGTAGCCTCTCAACTCTATTTGAACTCTCTAAGCCACTGATACCTTATTTGTTATACTTTTCACCCTTTTCGTCAGGATGGCATTGTTGATTTAAAAATTACTGATTTTTAAAGAGCTTTTATACATTAAGGATATATTTATTTACAGTAAGTATATGTTCTAGTTTGCTAGCTACTGGAATGCGATATACCAGAAATGGAATGGCTTTTAAAAAAGGGAATTTTATAAGTTGCTAGTTTACAGTTCTAAGGCCGAGAAAATGTCCCAGTTTTAACAAGTCTATAGAAATGTCCAATCAAAGGCATCCTGGGAAAGATACCTTGGTTCAAGAAGACTGAAGTTCAGGGTTTCTCTCTCAAGTGAGAAGGCACATGGCTGACACAGTCACAGTTTCTCTCTTGGCTGGAAGGGCACATGGCAAGCAAGGCATCATCTGCTAGCTTTCTCTCCTGGCTTCCTCATTCATGAAGCTCCCCAGGAGGCCTTTTCCTTCTTCGTCTCCAAAGGTCGCTGGCTAGTGGGCTCTCTGCTTCTCTTGGCTATGTCCTTCTTCTCTGGCTCTCTCTGAATCTCTTTCATTCTCTAAAATGTTTCCTCTTTTATAGGACTCCAGAAACTAATCAAGACCCACTCAAATGGGTGGAGACATGTCATCACCTAATCCAGTTTAACAACCACTCTTGATTAAATCACATCTCCAGGGAGATGATCTGATTACAGTTTCAAACATACAGTATTGAATAGAGATTATTCTGGCTTTATGAAATGGGATTTAGATTAAAACATGGCTTTTCTAGGGGACATTCATCCTTTCAAAACAGCACAGTATATATCCTATATTTTATACATTAAAGATATATTCATTTACAGTAAAATATGTATATATCCAGGGCCAGGCTCATCCCTTGGAATCATCTCCCATGTTGCCAGGGAGATTATCACTCCTGGATGTCGTGTCCCCTGTACGGGGGAGGGTAATAATTTCGCTTGCAGAGTTGGGCTTAGAGAGAGAGAGGCCACAGCTGAGCAACAAAAGAGGTCCTCCAGAAATAACTCTTAGAAATAACTATAAGTAGGCTATACCTTCTCCGCTGCATAAATAAGTTTCACAAGAGCAAATTTCAAGATCAAGGGCTTGGCCTGTTAATTTAGGAGTCCCTAATGTTTGACAAAGTATCAGGGGTTTCCTCGGTGGTAAAGTTTTCTAGTTCCATATTTTTTCTCCCATCCCTCAAGGGAGTTTGCCAGTACTTTTTGATTATCTGCTTAACATACTCTGGGATGTATCTGGGCATTCCATAAAGCTAGGATTACAGGTCTTCATTCCCATTCTGAGCTCCCTGTATTTGGGTTGTTTAAATGATGTATCCAGACAGGCTGAGTTAGATTATGTGCTACAGAAAATTTAGATTCTGGACAAAATAAACCTTTCTTCCTTTGGTCTCATAGAGTAGGTGAAGTTCTAAAATACAGACAATGTCTTCCTTACTCTTGTATTCTGAATTACCTCAGTCCCAACCTGATCGGCTTCATTCTTATCTTTAAATACCAGGTTGTATATACGTGGCACAGCCTCTCAAAATCTAGAAATAACAATTACCACTCTGGACTAATGGTGACTGCTGTGAGAGCTTACAGTCTAGGCCCCAATTTTCTTATCCTGTTTGTCTTTGAATTTTACTTACTGTGTTTGAAAATATTTTAAAAAACTATTTCTTTATTTTTCTCTGTGGTTTCTGTTATAGTGTCATGCTAGGAAGTAAAAGACTTTCTACTAAAAAATTATGAAAATATTGTTCTTAGTTTTCTTCTGCCACTTTTATGGGTGTTATTTATTTATTTAAATGTTTATCCACCTATAATTTATTTACCTCTCATACATAGTTTATCTCTTTAAAAATTACTATGATGTAAATACTTCAATTTAGGTTATGGAAGTTCTTGATTAATAGTTATAAATGTATGAACATTTCAGACTGCCTCTTCCAGAATTAACATCTTCAAAGATTTTTTTTTAATAGATATTGCCATCAAGTGCTTTGTGAAACTGTTCGGACTGCCAAACTAACCCCAATTTCTGCCTGGCTGCAAAATATTGAAGGAAAGATCGACCAATTTGTTATCCCTAAAGAGGTAGGAAACATTAACTCATTCATTTATTCTTCTCAGTATTTTTTAGCATGTATTTTAAATTTTATTGTTTAAAGCGCCCCCAAGATGTTACTTATTATAAAATCAAAGGTACAATCATTTTAAATTACAAAATAGCAGGTACTCATTTTAAAGTTCAAGCAATATGAAAAGAAAGTTAACCTTCTCCTGGGGTGCCACTGTTAACAGTTTGGTGTGTATTTTCATAGTCCTTTTCTTTTTATGTGAATTTGTGTGTGTATGTATATGTACACTATATATGTGTACATTTTAAAACCTAAATGAATATTTGTGAAAGGCTGTTCCTCATATATTGTTCTTTAAATTTCTTTTTTAAATAAGTGTACCACAGAAATTAGTACAGCTAACACTTGATACAGATTGAACTCATTAATTTAATGGCTATACAGTATTCCATTATATGAATGCATTATAATTTAAGCAGTCCCCACTGATGGAAATTTAGATTGACATTAATTTCTTTTTACTCTTACACATAGATCCTTGTATCGGTGTTGGATAGGTTCTTAGAAATGGAATTTTGGGGTCAAATTGTGCATAGATGTTAAATTGAAATTGCTTCCAAAAGGCAGTTTGTACTTTCAGCAACAATGTTTGAGACTGCCTTTCCTCTCCAAATCTTTATCACCTCTGGATTTATGAATCTTTTATATTTTTTTGTAAAACTAATGAGAAAAATTACCTCATTGTTTTAATTTGCTTCTTACTGATCATGGGAGAGACTGAGCAACATTTCATACATGTATTAGCAGTTTGTATTACTTTTGTGAATTATCTATATCTTGCACTCTTCTTTTTAGTGGGCTTGTATGTCTTTTTCTATGTTAGGAGTATTAATTCCATCACTTATGTGGTAAATATGTTTTCCCTATGTCTTGTTTGTCTTTTACTGTTGCTAATGGCTTATTTTTTTATGGGATATAGGTTTTACATTTGTATGTAATTTAATATATATATATCTGCTGTTCGTTTATGGCATCTAGATTTTGTGACATACTTAGGGAAGCTGTCCCCACTGTAAGAACGCTAAAATAATGGCTTCTGTTTTTTTTCTGTTATTTTGAACTTTTATTTTGTATTCATTGTCTATTTTAAACCAGCATTTAGGATAAGTTGGCTTTCTTGTAGTCATTTTGTCTGTGTTAGGCCTTGACTAACTATAGACTGGTTTTTTCCCCAGGCCCTTGTCCTTTATGCTCTTGGTGTGGTACTTGAGGATCCCAAAACTTGGCCATCACCACACAAGTATGAAATATTGTCATTGTCTTTGTGATTACTGATTTTTATGTATTTGCATTTCTGTATTCCTTTTCTAAGTTTTGAGGAGAAAATTAAATGTGTGGCAATGATATTTAGAAAGCCACTGTCTTTTTTATATATCTTCTGGCTAGTTCTGTTTCTCTCCCATGAGTATGTTATCTGCTACTCTCTCTTATTACTAATTCTGTCCTAGTTATATTTCATTACCAGATTTCTACATCTCTTCTTTAATTTCAATGGAATTTTGGATTTATTTTGTTAATAAGTGGGTATTGTTCATGCAGTTTCTTTTTTTCTTCTGTTGCCCTCTCTCCTATACTGTTCAGCTCTTTCTCAGAGTTTAGAAACTATTCAGGTGTTTTGTGTATGTGTATTTTGTGTGTGAATGGCAAGAGAGGAGTAAGTGTAGAACAAAACTGCTGCTCTTTCCCTTCTAGACAATCATCTAATTTTAAAATCTGTCTAGGATTTATTGCTATGGAAGAGAGTTATATACTGAGTTGATGAGGGGTAAGAGAGCTGTGTGGAGCAGAAGGAGGGCAAAATTGGTAGCATTAATGAAGTACTATTAAACCTACTTCTGGAGCATAGGAATAGGTATATTAAGTAAGTGTTCCAGTCTTTTTAGTTTTTAATATTATAATGCCTTTAAAGAGAATTTCTTAATAAATGAAATAGCAATCCTTCAAAATTAGCTATTAAGTGAAAATTAAGTAAATTTTATTTTCCAAGTGACCCTTATAACAAAATTAAAAATACATTCTGGTGGGAAAATGATTTATAGTTTTCTATAATTATAGAAAACTGAAATTTCAAATTTTCAAATGCATAATTTTTAATAATAATCACTCAGTAAATGTTTTTAGCTGCTGCTGTTTATCATAGAGCTCATGGCCATACTTACTGAACACATCTTGATATACTAATTTCTCTCCTTTATAAATGTGGGTGCTGGGATTATGAAAATGAATTACATCTTTTCTGCTCTCAGGAAAGGTATAGGCTAGTACTAGAGAAATAGCACTCATATATTGCTTATGTCAAGTAATCAGTTTGATAGAAGCCATGGAGCAAAACACTCAGAATATAGAAGTAGTAGAGGAGGAAGATATTAACTATCAGATCAGTAAGGGAGAAGAGAAGAGGAGCTTTCAGGAAATAGTTTAGAGAAAAGTATCCTCCTAAACAGCTCTTTGAAGGATGGGTAGGTATTTATGAGGTAACCAAATTGGGAAAATCTGAGGATATCATTTTGGGGTGAGGGAAGGGCATGGGGAAAGGCAGGACGGTTTGAAACTGTTAATTTAGGGACTGCACATGGTTAATATTTGTAGGGTATAAAGTGAAGAGACAAGGAAAGAGGGATAGTGGCAAGAGATGAAACATGGATGGTGAGGCAGACCTCACTTAATCACCATGATTATGCTCACATGTGTGATACTTTCCCAAGTATAATTCTTGCTTAAGTAGCTGTAACTCCATCCTTTTTTAATCCAGCAAAGCTCAAATAATGGTGATGTTCTAGCAATAATTCTAAATTATCTGTGTTATTTATCTCTTAAAAATTTGCAGACCTCAATCTTTTGTGTAATCAAAAACAATTCTGTATGTTAACGTATTTGTTGGCTTACCATAAAATGGGAGAAAATATTTGCAAATTGTTTTATCTGACAAGGAATTTGTTTCCAGATATATAAAGAACTCTTCTAACTCAACATTAAAAAAACAAATAGCCCATTAAAAAGGGCTAACTATTGAATAGACATTGCTTTAATGGAGATACAAAAATGATCACTAACATGTAAAAAGATGCTCAACATCACTGATTATTGGAGAGGTGCAGATCAAAACTACTTTAGCACCATTTCACAACCACTACAATGGCTAAAAAATGAAAAAGACCAAGAATAACAAGGGTTGGGAAGTACGTGAAAAAATTGGAGCCCACATAACTGTTGTTGGGATTGCAAAATGGTGCAACCACTTTGGAAAACAGTTTGGCTGTTCTTAGAAAATTAAACATACAATTATCATATGACTCAACAGTTCCATTCCTAGGTATCTATCCAAGAGAACAAAAAATATATAACTGCATAAAATCGTCTTTATAGCAGTATTATTCATAATAGCCAAAAAGTAGAAACAATTTAAATGATGAAGCGATAAACAAAACCTGCTATATACAATTAAATATTATTCAGCATATAAAGGGATGAAGTATTGATATATGCCATGGTACAACTAAATGAAAGAAGCCAGAGATAATGATTCCATTACTATGTAATATCCAGAATAGGCAAAACCCTAGAGACAGGAAGTTTATTAGTGCTTGCCCAGGGCTAAGTGACTTCTAATGGGTCTGGTGTTTCTTTTCTCTTCGTTTTTTTTTTTTTACATTTCTTTTATTGTGAAGTGTATACAAAAAAGTGATAAATTCAAAGTGCAATTTAACAAGTAGTTGCAGAGCAAATTTCAAAGTATGGTATCTGTTACAGTTCCACAATTTCAAGTATTTCCTTCTGGCTGTTTTTATACATTAGAAACTAAAAAGAATTATCTATATAGTGAATCAGTAGTCATAATCCTTTGTTAAATCCTAATTCCTCTGCTACAATTCCTCGCTCTTATTTGATCCATCTCTTAATCTTCAGGGATATTTTGGCAATGACCATTCTAACTTTTTCATGTTAAAAAAAAGGGGTATTAACATTGTTGGATAGGGAAATGCAACTGGTTGATATTCTGAGAGAGACTGGTACCTGTAAGTTTCAGGGCTTATCTGGCACAGGAACAATCTGGAGGTTTTAAGTTTCTGAAAAATTAAATTTGATAAATAAAACTTATGGAGAGTTTTAGATAGAGCCCTGGATTTTCTTTAGGGTTCTCAGGGGCTTGGCATACCATGGCAACTTGAATGTCTGGCTGAAGCTTGCTTAAGAGTAACCTCCAGAACGGTCTCTTGGCTCTTTATGAAATCTCTTAGCCACTGAAACCTTATTTTGTTACATTTCTTTCTCCCTTTTGGTCAGGAAGGCCAGGCTGCCAGAGCCAGGCTCATCCCTAGAAGTCATATCCCACATTGCCAGGGATACTTAGATCCCTGAAAGTTGTCCCACACAGAGGGGAGGGTAATGAGTTTACTAGCAAAATTAGGCTTAGAGAGAGGCCACATCTCAGCATCAGTCTGGGATGACTCTTAGGTGTGTTTATATGCAGGCTTAGCTTACCATTACAGAAATGTTTCATGAGGGCCAGCCTCAAGATCAAGCACATGGCTTATTAAATTTGGAGTCCCCTGTGTTTGGGAGAATAGCAGGAATTTCCCACATGGGGAAGTTTAATATTTTTCTCCAGTTCTTCAAGGGTCTTTGCAAATGCATTTTTATTATCTGCCCAAAATATTATGGGCTGCATCATGGTATTACATTAAGCTATACAAAATCATCAGCTCTCATTCCTATTCTAGACTCTGTGTATTTAGATTGTTAATATAAACTGTCCAGACAGGTTAAATTATAGTGTGCTACAGAAAATTTTAATTTTGGACAAAATAAATGACTCTTCCTTTTGTCTCACAGAGAAGTTGAAGATTTAAAATACAGACAGTTAGCATCCATCCCCTTGTATTCTAATCTCCCTTAGTCCCAACCAGATCAGCTTCATTCATATCTCTAATTGAAGTCTGATCTTTTTTCATCTTCTTTAACAGTTGCTGTATGGAGTAATTCTGACTTTCAGATCTGTAGAACTCTTCTCAGTCTTAGGTGTCCCACCTAAGACTATCCAGGGAACTGCCAAATTATACACAAAGAGCGCAGCATCTCAGAATTTAGAAATCACTTAAAACTCAGGGATAAATATGACTGCTGTAAGAGCTTACAATCTAGGCCCTAGTTTTCTTATAAGCATTTTCTAAATGAGACTATGCAATATTTGTCCTTTTGTTTCTGGCTTATTTTGCTCAACATAATATCCTCAAGATTCATTCACCTTGTTGCATGTCTCACAGCTTCATTTCTTTCTGTAGCCACACAGTGATTCATTCTATGTATACATCACAGCTCACTCTCAGTTGATGAACCTTCAGCCACCTCCATCCATTGGCTGTCTTGAATAATGGTGCCATACACATCAGTGTGCAAATGTCTGTTCATGTCCCTACTTTCAGTTCTTCCAAGTATATTCCTAGTAACGGAATTGCCTAATCCGATGGTGACCCTAAATTTAGCCTTCTGTGGATCCCAGTACATTACTCTGCAGAGGGGCTGCACCATTGTACTTCCTTAACAACACTGAATATATATACCTCTCTTTCCACATCTTCTCCACAATTTGTATCTTCCTGTTTATTTATTTATATTTGACTCTGTGGTTTTTGTTGAGATATATTCACATACCAAATATTCTATCCAAAGTATACAATCAGTGTTTCACAGTATCTTCACTTCTTTGTACAGTGATACTCACTCTCAGTTTTAGGCAGTTTTCATTGCTCCAAAGAGAAAAGTAACTGATACATGCACAGCCACATCTGAAAGAAAACCCCAAACACCTCACATCCCTTACCCTCCCCCAAGTATCTACCCCTAGTGTTGGTGTGATACTAGTAAGGTATTGCTCTTTAATATAGTCCATAGCATGCAATAGGTAATTTTTCTCACATGCCACTTATTATTAACTCTTTGTGCAAGTGTCATACATTTGAAGTAGTTCATGCAAGAACTTCTTTATATTTATAGTGCTAATGAATAAGACACATGACTTTAGACAACACCTTTCAGTCATATTAACCTGCAGTAGCATTGTTATTTATCATCCCAGTAATGAGCTACTGACACCTCTATCCATTCTCAAACATTTAAGATCAATCTCGTTAATAAACCTGTACGTATTAGGTAACCGCTCCCCCTTCTCTAGCTTCTGTCTATCTCTAAGTCTCCTATATTCTGTATTTTAAGACTCCGAGTTTACGTTTTCTAGGAGGTTCATATTAGTGAAATTATATATTATCTATCCTTTTGTTTCTGGCTTATTTCACTCAACATTATGTCTTCAAGTTTCATCCATGTTGTTGTATGCTTCAGGACCTTATTCCTTCTTACTGATGCATAATATTCCATCATATGTAGGTACTACATTTTGTTTATCCACTTATCTGTTGAGCACTTGGATTGTTTCCATCTTTTGGAAGCTGTGAATAATGCTGTGGTTAGCATCAGTGTACAAATGTATGTTTGTGTCCCTGCTTCCATATTTTCTTGATATATATCTATTAGAGGAATTGCCAGGTCATGGGCATCTTGATTTTTAGTTTTCTGAGGAATTGCCAAACTGTCTTCCACAGTGGCTGTACTATTTTACATTCTCAACAGCAGTGAATAGGTGTTCCATTTCCTCCATATCCCCTCCAACATTTGTGGTTTTGTGATTACTTATGAAATTAAACATCTTTTCCTGCATTTTTTTAGCCTTTTGTATATCCTCGGAAAAACATCTCTTCGTGTCTTTTGCCCACGTTATAATTGTATTTGTCCTTTTGTCATAAGATTGTATGATTTCTTTATATATACTGTATATCAAACTCTTATCATATATGTGATTTCTAAATATTTTTTCCCATTGAGTTGGCTATCTCATCACCTTTTTGACAAAGTCCTTTTAAGCACAGAAGTGTTCAGTCTTGAGGAATTCCCACTTAACTACTTTTTTTTCCCCTTTCTTGTGCTTTGGATGTAAGATCTAAGAAGCTACTTCCTATTACTAGGTCTTGAAAATGTTTTCCTTTCTTCTAGGAGTTTTATGGTACTGGCTCTTATATGTAGGCCTGTAATACACTTTGAGTTAATTATTGTATAGGGTGTAAGGTATGTGCCCTCTTTCATTCATTTGGATATGGATATCCAGTTCTTCCAGCCCCATTTTTTGAAGAGACTGTTCTGTCCCAGTTCACTGGATTTGGGAGCCTTGTCAAAAACCAATTGACCATAGATCTGGAGCTGTATTTCTAAAGTTTTAATTCAATTCCATTGATCAATATGTCTATCTTTGTGCCATTACTATGCTGTTTTGACCACTGTGGCTTTATTAAGCTTTAAAGTCAGAAAGTATAAATCTTCCCACTTCATTCTTCTTTATGTTTTTAGCTATTCGAGGCCTCTTTCCCTTCCAAACAAATTTTATAACTAGTTTTTCCAAGTCTTCAAAGTTGGTTGTTGGAATTTTGATCAGTATTGCATTGAATCTGTAGATCAGTTTGGGCAGAATTGACATCTTAATAGCCTTCCTATCCATGAACACAGAATGTCTTTCCAGGGATTCTTTTCAGGATGTTCTATAATTAAAATGGAAAATGTTCTAAAATTTCAATTTCAGTTAAAATTGAAAATGCCTCTAAGTGGGTGAATTTTATGGTATATGAAATACATCTCAATAAAGCTATTTTTAAAAAAAGTTCCTGGGTCAAATCCCAAAAGTTTAGAATTCACCCTGTTGGCCAGCATTTTCCTAAGAATTTTCTGTGTTACTAGTCACATGAGATCCACAATGAAGAAAGTTTTGTAGATTAAATAAATCAGGGGAGCATTACATACCACATGTCCTCCCGGTGTGCATTCGTAGTATGTATATGCATATGGAACAATCTCAGTTACTTTGAGTTTCTCAAACTTACTTGACCAATAGTGACACGTATTGACAGAACTTTGTTCTGTGATTGGCTTTGGGAAGCATTATTTTAGACAGTGGAGAGTCATTGAAGGTTTTAAGCAAGGGAGAGGTAAGATCAAATGTGGTTTTCACAAAAATACATCATTCTTAGGATATACTTTGAGGAATAATTTGAGCGGTGCAGAATGAAGATGGGCTTTTGCAATAAAAGCTGTTTTGTTTCTTTTATATTTTTTAAATGAATGAATGAAATGAAGTCAGGAATATAGGTTCAGAGGCTAGGTATTTTAAGGGTGATGAAACCCTGCCTTCAGATAGTGGTGATAACTCTAGAGAAGCAAGATGGAGATAGATTTGAGATGAAGTTTATTGACTTTATGTGAAAAGGAGGGGAAAGAGGCTGAGATGACTTCAGTTGTCTAGGTTCAAGGAATGGGTGATGGAGTAAAATCAGGAAGGGAGGGCTTCAAGGCCATTAGATATACATGTGTTGATTGAGAATCATCTAGGAGGAGATGTTTAGTAGGCTGTTAAACATTTGAGTCTGGAGTTTGGGTTTTGGGGAAGAGTTTGGTTGGTATGAATCTGTGACAATTATTTAAACCCTTAATGAAATAATTCTGATCAATGAGTTTTTATTAAGTAACTAGTGCCTGATATAGAAACTATTTTGCATTTCCCTAGAATTTACATTCTTGATAATATTATACACATGCAGGTACATGCACGCATGCACACATATCCACACGGACACATAGAGTTGGGAGTAAAGATTTCCCAATCAGTGAAGCTTCATATATTTTAGTTGTTTATTATTTCCTTTAAAATATGTCATTATTCTCTGAGTCTCTGAGATGTTGTTCATTGGTCTTGGAAATATATAATCACATTACCTTTTTGTATTTACTTTAGTATTTTTGCCATCAAATAGTTAATAATAACAATCGTTAAATAATAATAACAGTTATAGTTGTTAAAAATATTTTCATAGGAAATCATTTTGGAAATGACAAGTAGAATAAATGATAGGCTTCATATATTACAAAATATTTTACACTCAAAATTATTTCAAGTTTTAAAGTTACTTTTAGACTCTGCTGAATATACTGTGAATTATTAGTTTTGGCCTAACGACAACATGGTTCTTATAAATATTTTTTCTATCTTTCTTTTCTGATGTTCTTTCTAAGAATTTACAGCTTAGAGGTTAAATGATTGTAACTAGCAGAATTCCAAAGAGGAGTGAGCAAAATTGGGTCAGATTTGATCAATAATGGTAGCCTTTCTTTCCCTGTTAATTTACAAACTTCCGATGACCATGTGTTCATGGAATTGGAAGGTCCAATTTATTTCCAAGCTTATACTTTACTTACTCATTGAGATATAGGAGATCATTCATAGTTATGAATTAAGAACAAAAATACAGTCTGTTGATAGAGTCCTTTTCCAAAGAATGAACAGTTTCACAAATATCACGTTTGTCATGTTTTCTGAAACTATTCCTCTTATAAAACATTGGACCCTTTGCATTATGTTCCTGTTTTTAAAGGCAAAAGACACTGTTGGAAATGAGCTTTCTTAGCTAGAGACATAGCAGTTATTTTAAGACTTTTATTGCCGTATTACCAGAGGCATTGTTTTGTCACAGGGTAGTTCGTGAAAATGAATAGAAATTAAATAAACCATGACCCTGTCTATCCACAGTTGCAAAACTAAGGACTCTACAAGGAAAATCTGGCCTTTGCGTTCCTTAAGATTCAGATTCCATGATGATTACATTTACAGCATACCTAAATTTATCATTCTAGCCCTTGGAATTCTAGTGAGAAGAGGTTCTAGTGAGAATCTTTTTGATAAATCCCAACTTTATAGTTAATTAGACTAAGTACCTTGTCATAAGTTTTCTTCCTTTATATTTATATTAAAAGCAGAGATTACTGTGTACCTTATGCCCAGCTTCCTGCAATGGTGAGATCTTATGTAGCTATAGTACAGTATCAAAACCAGGAAATTGATATTGGCACATTACTGTTAACTAAACTCCAGCTCTTATTGAATTTTCAGCATTTTGTTTTAGCCTGTATTCACTTGTGTGTAATTATGCAATATTTTTCTATGTTTAGATTGATGTAACCATCATCAGAATCAATTATAAACTGTCCCATCATGAGAAAAGAATACCTGAATAGCACCTCTGTATTCCATCATCCCCAACCCCCATTTCTGTTTCCTGGCACCCTCTTATCTGTTCTCCATCTAATTGAGACTAACTTTATTTTTCCTGAACTGAATGCCCTTGAGGTCACTTGTGATGGGTTAGGTTCAGGTGTTAACTTGCCCAGGTGATGGTACCCAGTTGTCCGGTCAAACAAGTACTGGCCTAACCATTACTGCAAGGAAATTTTGTGGCTAGTTGATAAACCAGAAGGCTGTTTTTTTAAATTATCAGTCAGTTGATTGCATCTGTGACTGATTACATATATGATCAACTAAGGGTGTACCTTCTGCAATGAGAATCCAATCAGATCAATTTAATCCAATCAGTTGAAGACTTAAGGGGAAAGAGAGTTTTCATTATTTCTTCAGCTAGCCAGCCTCTCCTGTGGAGTTCGTCAAGGACCTTCATCAAAGTTGCCAGCCTTGCGGCCTGCCCTATAGACTTTGGGTTCTTGCATCCCCACAGTTGTGTGAGACACTTTAATTAATCTCATATTTACAGATATCTCCTGTTGGTTCTGTTTCTATAAAGAACCCTCACTAATAAATCCATCTAGGTTGTTCCTTTTCATGGAGAATAATATTCCATTCTGTGGATGTACCACAGTTTGTTCAGTCTTTCACCCACTGAAGGACATTTGCAGTGTTTCTAGTATTTTGCTGTTATGAATGAAGCTCCTGGGAACTTTAGTATGCAGATTTTTGCATGAAGATAAGTCTTATTTCTTTGAGATAAATGCCCAAGAGTGTTATTCCTGGGTTTTATGGAAAATACATATTTAGTTTTATAAGAAACTGCCAGATTATTTTCCACAGTGGCTGTACCATTTTGTATTCCCAGCAGAAATGTGTGGGCTCCGCTCTCATCAGTATTGCAGAGTGAGATGCTCCAAGGTCCATTTCCCCTCAGAAGCTTCTAAGCAACAAACAAGAACTAGCAGAACCATCTCTCTCAAAGTTCTAAAAATAGTTAAAGGGTTACAATAACAGGGCAAGTTCCAAATGAAGAAATAGTTAACTTAAAAACGATGAGCTCTTTTGGCATCTTTGCTGTCCCTTGCTCCCACCCCACTCCCCATCCCCACACATGCTCGGTGCAGAGTGATGCTTCTGGTGGAAGTCCCTGGTATTGGTTCTAGGGGGAGCAGAGTAACCTTTGTGTACATACTAGGTGTTTTGGTTCGTTAAAGCTGCTGGAATGCAATATACCAGAATTGGAACAGCTTTTTAAAAGAGAATTTATTAGGCCGTAAGTTTACAGTTCTAAGGCTGAGAAAATATCTGAATTAAGGCACTAACAAGAGGTTACCTTCACTCAAGAAAGATTGATGCCATCTGGAACACCTCTATCAGCTGGAAGGCATGTGGCTGGCATCCACTGGTCCCTTGCTCCTGGGCTCCATTACTTTTCAGCCTATTTCCTGTGGAGGCTCCTCAGTTAGCTTCTCTAGGGCTGCGTTTCATCTCTTGTCTTCCTTTTCCTCTCTCCAGTTTAAGAGAGAGGCATGTTTAGTATCTTGTGGGAAGGTGCATGGCAGTGTCTGCTGGGTTCTGTATTTCCAAATGTCTGGGTCTCGTGTTGGCTCTATGCTTCTGAAATTTCTCCAGAATGTTTCCTCTTTTAAAGGACTCCAGTAAATAAATCAAGACCCGCACTGAATGGGCAGAGTCACATCTCCATCTTATCCAAAGGTCACACCCACGACTGGGTGTGTCACATCTCCATGAAAACAATCCAGTCTCCGTTTCTCACCCTAAACAATAGGTCTGGCTTCACAAAATTGAATCAGGATTAAAACATAGCTTTTTTGGGGTACATAATATTTTCAAACACTAGGGTTCAGGTATATTTGTCTTGCGGCAGCTTGAAGGACTGAGCTTATCACAAGCTTCTCATCCCAGAATTGCCCTACAGGTGGAGGTGTTTCACAGAGTTTTCCTACAGAATGTTCTAGGAGAACAGCCAAGGCACAGCTGCCTGGGGCAAAGGACTGCTAATTGCAGGTTACACCGTGTAGGGCCCAGGACTATGAGGAAATTTTGTCTCATAGTGGAATGGAGACATTCCTATCTGCTTATGTGGGTTGCTTTGTGTGTCTGCTCAGGGCAAGATGCATGTGCAAAAAAAGACCAGGAAGGAACAGACACTTTTACCTCAAATGATTCTCTAAACATATTATTAGGATAGGTAAGCTTTGAAAGAGAAGAAAGTCCTCATCCAAGCCAATCTGCAAAGACTGGGAAAGGTGTTTTCTTTTTCTGTTTTCCTTCCTAAGTTGCTAGCATTTAAGGAAGTCTCTGTCATAACACTAGCTGCAGACAAGCTTACGGAACAGAACTAATTCTGTTAGCTCAGGGACTAATTCCAGATAAAACATATTAAAGTGGCATAGGATTCAGATAGCAACAAAAGTTAAAAAGCATACAAAGAAACAGGAAAGGATGGCCCATACAAGGATCAGGGTAAAGCATTAGATTCCATCAGCAAGGAAGACCAGACTGATAGATACCAAAGACTTTTAAAAAAATGATCCTAAATATCCTTGTCAAGATAAAGGAAAATGCATGAACAAAGAACTAACCAAAACAGGAAAATGACAGGAGAACATAGAGAATATCTGTAAAGAGATAGAAATCACTGAAAGGCGCCAAACAAAGATAAACATCATAGTAACAGAAATAAAAAACTTCCTAGAGGGGTTTAGTAGCAGATTGGAACTGGCAGAAGAAAGAATCAGTGAATTTGAAAATACGGTGATTGAAATCATCCAGTCTGAGGAATAGAAAGAGGAAAGAGTGACGAAAAGTGAGTAGAGCCTGAGGAGTCTTAGGGGACCATCAATTGTACCAGTAAATTCATTGTGTAATCCCAGAAGGAAAAGAAAGAGAGAAATGGGCAGAGAGAATTTTCAGTGACTGAAAACTTCTGAGATTTAACAAAATTTCATGAATATGCACATCCAAGAAGCTCAGTGAACTCCAAACAGGATAAATTTAAATAGACCCACACTGTGAGACATGTTATAGTCAAGATGTCAAATGCCAGAGATAGAGATTTCTGAAGCAACATGACATATACAAGGGAGCCTCAATAAGACTAAATCCAGTTTCTCATTGGAAACTGTGGAAGCAAGAAGAAATTGGGAGGAGATGTTTAAAGTGTTGGAAGACATGCATGAGAGGTTCAGTGTGTCTCAATCCTTGCCACGTTTTGCTGTTATCAGTAGTTTTTATTTTAGCTATTCTCTTAGGTATGTAGTGGTATATCATTGTGGTTTTACTAAGTTTAATTTTTGAGTAAATAATTGACCTTAACTTTCCCTTTAGGAAGATATCTAAATTTGATTTATCTATAAACAGAAATTTACAGAAATGTATTAATATATTGGCAATACTTCAAAAATAATGAATCCTGGATCAAATATGTAAGTTGAACAGATAACAATGTACATATTATTCCATACTGAATAATGAAATATTATCAACTTTAAAAGGCAGGCTAAAATAAAATTCTTTACTATGAAAAGAATAAAGGCAAAGATTTAAAAATTCAGCATATATGATTTATTTTTATTTTGGTATTAAAAATAAAAAAGTTATTAATATGTACTATGTAGTAAATATACAGTGTATTCCAAAAGTAAAATGTGGTACACATGCTGCTCTTTGTTTCTTTTTCCTTTAGTAAGTGAAATCAGAATTCCTCTGTATTATTTTTACTTGTAGAAGAGTTTAGATATTTTGAAAGCATTATTGTTTTACCCTTTATCTCCCGCTATTTATTTATTTTTATCCTTATTGTTTTTTAACTCATTTGTCCAAACCCTGGATAAAAGGAGCATTAGACACAGGGTTTTCACAATCACATAGTCACCTTGTAAAAGCAATGTAGTCTTCTTCAAGAATCAAGACTACTGGAATATGGTTCAGCAGCTTCAGGTACTTCCCTCTAGTCACTCCAATATACCATAAACTAAAAAGGGATATTTATATAATGCATAAGAATAACCTCCAGGATAACCTCTCGACTTTGTTTGAAATTTTTCAGCCATTGAGATTTTATTTTGTCTTGTTTCTCTCTTCCCCCTTTTGGTTAAGGAGACTTTCTCATTCCCAGGATGCCGGGTCCTGGCTCATCTCCAAGAATCAGGTACCACGTTGTCAGGGAGATTTACACCCCTGGGAGTCATGTCCCACGTAGGGAGCAGGGCAGTGAGTTCACCTGCCAATTTGGGAAAGCATCTATTTTTGAGGGAATTTTTATACTCCATGATGATTGAATTATTTCTTTGTTTTTTCATTTCTGTTCCCTTAATTTGTTTTTTGTATCGTGGTGACATATATATATATATATATATATATAAAATATACAATTTGCCATTTTAATTGTACTATTTAAATGTACAGTTTGGTGGGATTAATTACTCTTACAATGTTATGCTGTCATCACTACCATCCATTACTAAAACTTTTTCATCTTATTTTGTTTTCAAAATTATATTGTTTTGATAATTAGATAACACTCTTATTTATGTCCATGAACAACAACTTGCATTACCCATTAAGAAATAGCTCCTCCTTCCCCTCCCCTAGTTCCTGATAACATCTAAACTACTTTCTCTCTCTATGAATTTTCTTATTTTAGATATATACGTGGACTGATACTATATTAGTATTTTTGTGTTTGTCATATTTCACATAGCATAATGTTTTCAAGGTCCATCCATGTTGTAGCACATATATTCCTTTTCAGGGCTGTATAGTAAGCCATTGAATGGATATATATCCTATTTTGTTTGTCCATTCATGCGTTGATGGACATTTGGGTTGTTTCTACCTTTTGGCTATTATGAATAATACTGTTATGAACATTGATGTAGCATTTACAACTATAAATTTCCCTCTGAGCACTTCCTTTGCTGCATCCCATAAAATTTTGGTATGTTGTTTCATTTTCATTCATCTCAAGGTATTTTGTGATTTCCCTTGTGATTTCTTCTTTGACCCATTGGTTGTAAGAGTGTAATATTTATTTCCAAATATTTATGAATTTTCAATTTTTCGATGTGTCATTAATTTTTCTCTTTATTCCATTGTGGTCAGGGAAGATGCTTTGTATGGCATAAAGTCTTTTTAAATTTATTAGGACTTGTTTTGTGACCTTATATAAGGTCTGTCCTGGAGAATGATCCTCTTTTTCCTTGTTGGTTTTCTGTCTAGATGTCCTTTCAGTTATCAAGCGCTCAGTTGAAATCTGCTGTTAATGTAGAACTGTCTTTTTCTTTGTTCAGTTCTGTCAGTGTTTGCTTCATATATTTAAGGACTCTGTTGTTAAGTGTGTATAAGTTTATAATTTTATTTCTTGATGAATACAACTTTTAATCAGTATATTGTGTCCTTCTTTGCCCCTTGTAACCATTTTTGACTTAAACTCTGTTTTATCTGTTACTAGTACATCTACTTCAGCTCTCTTTTGATTATAATTTTTATGAATATTTTTTCCATCCTTGCATTTCAACCTATTCTTTGAATTTAAGGTGAGTTTCTCTTACACAGCATATAGTTAGGTTGTGTTTTTTTGTTCATTCTGCCAATATCTGTCTTTTGATTTGAGATTTTAATCCAATTACATTAAAAATAATTACTGATAACGCAGGATTTACTTCTACTGTTTTGCTATTTGGTATTTGTGAGTTTCATACCATTTTGTCCTTCATTTCTTCTATTACTGCCCACTCTTGTGTTTAGTTTATCTTTTGCAATGAACCATTTAGAATTCCCTCTTATTTCCTTTCGTATATAATTTAAGTACATTTTTGTGGTTACCATGGGGCTTAAATTTAACATCCTAAATCTATAACAATCTCATTTAGTTTAATACTAACTTAACTTTGATAATATACACAAATTATGTCCCTTTACCCCTCTGTCCTCATCCCATTTATGTTTTCTTGGCACTGATTACATCTGTATATGTTGTGTGCCCAACGTCACATCTATTATTACTTTTTTTCTTTTTAACTAGATAAATTGTAGGTTTACAGAGAAATTGTGCAAAAGAAATAGAGTTTCCATATAGCACTCTATTATTAGCAACTTGCATTGGTGTGGTACTTTTGTTAAAATTCATGAAGAAATTTTTTATAATTATTCTGTTAATTATAATCCATTGTTTGCAATAGGGTTCGCTGTTTTTTATAGTCCTATATTTGTTTGCTTTAAATTTTAATTCTAGTAACATATATGTAATCTAAAATTTCCTCTTTTAACCATATTCAAATATGTAATTCAGTACTATTAATTCCATTCACAAAGTTGTGCTACCATCACCACCTACAATTAATTTTTATACATACGTGTTTTCGATCATGGAGGCAGTGAAAAGTGGAGTTTCAAACCAAAAATCGTGTAGTAACTGGCATTTATAGTTACTCATGTATTTACTTTTACCAGCAAACTTTTATTTTTTCATGCAGCTTTGGGCTATAGACTAGTATCTTTTCCTTTCAGTTCTGGAGAACTCCTTTTAGCATTTCTTGTAGGGCTGATCCAGTGGCAATGAACCCCTTCAGCTTTTCTTTATTTGGGAATGCCTTAATCTGTTTTCATTTTTGAAATACAGTTTTGCCAGATATAGAATTCTTTGTTGACAGCTTTTTTCTTTCAATGCTTTAAATATGCCTTTCCACTGTCTTCTCACCTCCATGTTTTCTTGTGGGAAATCAGTACTTAATTTCATTGAGGTTCCCATGAATGTGATGAGTTGTTTTTCTTTTGCTGCTTTCAAGATTCTTTATCTTTGGCATTTGACAGTTTGACTATTATGTGTGGATCTCAATTGACTTTTTTGAGTGAAATTATGTAGACTAATAAAAGCCCTCTTCACTCCATTATTTCCCCCACTTATTAATAAATCTGAGTGTAATGTAATTCATAAATATGAATTTAAAGTTGGAGCCTCCCATTTCAAGAAATAAAGTTAATTGAAGCAGCAATTTAAATTGCCTCATTTATCAGATGATCCCATGTAGCAGATATTTTAAATAGTTTTACATTTGTTTAAGCATTTATGTTAAAACTTTGTATCTCATAAAATAATATAAATCATGTTATAACACCATACCTTGCTGGTTTCAGAGAAATGTATTTTGCTTCAATTATTTAGAAATAATTAAACGAGAGACTGAAAGAAACTAAATATACGTTCAATAATTTGGAAACATAGCAAAAGTAACATTTAAGTATATTGTGATAACCCTTTTTTTCTGTTATTAGTAACTTTTAAACTTCATTACATACTCATGGATTTTTTTGATGGTAACAGTGTTTTTTTTAACTTTTTTTATTGTGTAGTGTAACATATATACAAAACAAAGAAAAAAGCAATAGTTTTCAAAGCACACTTCAAAAATTGGTTACAGGATAGATCCCAGAGTTTATCATAGGCTACCATTCGATCTTCTCATTACGTACTCATGTTTTTATACTGTGAATATGTAAAATAGTAGCATAGCTTTGTTATGATTAGATGCAAATCTTTTTTTAGGTTTGATCCAGACCGGTTTGATGATGAATCAGTAATGAAAACATTCTCCTTGCTTGGATTCTCAGGCACACAAGAATGCCCAGAGTTGAGGTGAGGTGATAGAGGAAGCACTGTGAAGGGAAGAGATGCAAGACTCTGTACTCACAATTTTTTTTTTTTGACATGGGCTATTGATGAGATAAGCAATCTATATAATTAAAGTATAATTTCTCTTATTTGCAGAATATCTTTAACAGTCCACTTTCTTCCTGACTAGGTTTGCATATATGGTGACCACAGTACTTCTCAGTGTATTGGTGAGGAGATTGCACCTAAATTCTGTGGAGGGACAAATTATTGAAACAAAGTATGAACTGGTAACATCATCAAGGGAAGAAGTTTGGATTACTGTCTCAAAGAGAAATTAAAATGTTATGTATTTAGCTTTATTAAATAGACTTAGGAAACTGACCATTTAGAAGATCCTATATTGAATCCTTTTATAAACCAAGTATAATTTTGTAATATAAACAGCTGTTACTACTTTATTCTATTATTTCTATTTTTGTATATTAGATTTTCTTAAACTGTGATATACATCTCTGCTTTTTATATCAATACATTGATAATTTTAATGGAAAGTTTTAGCTTTCTACTTTAAAATTTTGTCTTACCACTTTTTTTATAGTGTTGTTTTAGTGTTGTTTTATTTAGTTGACTCTAAAATTAATATTCTTGAAAAGAGAAATTATTTTGTACAATACTGGGAGAATTCTGTATATTCTCTGTATATTGTGTATATATGAGAATTGTGTATATTCTCATGTCTGCTGAATATTCGTAAAATAGAAATAAAGTCCTAGCTCCTTTTCATACTTCCAGCTAATCACTCTACACAAAACTTGTCATAATTTTTATTTCTTGAAGTATTATTTTTATGTTCTGGCCATAAATTAGTGTGTCTTTTAATAATTTTCATTAAGTTTGAGTATTTTATTGGGCAGTCTACCTTGTATTCACAATTTTTTGCTTTCCTGTAGTCAGCTATTCATTTCATGACTTATGCTTATTTTCTGAATCACTTGGAAAATATTACAGTTGCTTCTACATGATGAACTAAGATTAATGCTTGTCCTTTCATTTTGCTGGAAATCTTAGCAGCAGTATATTTCTCTACTAATTGTCATTTGTGGGGGAAAAAAGTAGTTGCTAAATTTGTTAGTTCATTATTATCATTTCATATATAAGCATAATAACCTGTGATTAAGAAATGAGGGAGCAGTGATAAAAAATTTGAAGAAAAAAAAGTAAATAGAAATGGGTGAAAAGATTTGCAAAATATATTATAGAAAGGGATAACATCTATATTCCATAATGAGCTTACGTATACAGATTGGTAAGAAAAACATCTAATAGATAAATGGTCAAAAGATATGAATAAAGAGTTTTTGTAGGAGAAAATAGTTAATAAATTTTAGATAAGTGTTCAGTCTCACGGTAAGCAAAAAAAAAGGATTATTTCAAGAATATTCTAAATATGTTTTTAAATTATATTTAATACTGGTTAATTTTATATTTAATCCTTTAGTGATAGCATTATAATTTAGTCCAGTTTTTTGTCACACTGTTCCTGAAGAATTATTATTGAATACATTTTTGGAAAAATGACAAATAGAGAAAATATGCCTCGTGCAGATACAGATGAAAGGAAGTAAAATGACAGTTGTTTGCAAGTGGGTTGGTTTTTTGTTTTTTTTTAACACTGCTGAATTTCATTTGTAATTTTATTTTCAAGATTATACTGCAGCTACAGAATTGAATTATTTTATTTTGCGGTTATGGTTAAATAGATAATACTTTAGACCTAGTTATAACTTGTTAACATAGAAGTTAGCTAATTCAATGCAGCCTATATTTCTGAAAAAGAAATTTTACTTATAGAATAATTAAAATTCCAAAACTCTAAGTGAGCTCTATTCTTACTAGCATCATGTTGTTTCTACAGAGGCACATTTCTAAATTTATCTCCCTTCCGTCTCCTTCTTTGTGGTTTTGTGTATACAGAGCATATTCCTTTGTTATCCAAGTACTATGAGTAGTTTGGAAACTGGAGGTGGAAGATTAGAGTTGGAAATTTATAAACCAAGTGTCAGTAATACTAAATGATATGAGAGAAGTAGAATTTTAAGGCAAGTGAGATTTGATGTTCAATGACCAAGGCAAAAACAGGGCACCTTAGCCAGAGTCTGGGAATTGGAACAATTGCCAGTAAATGATGTGTATAATTACTAACAAAGATACGAGTCAAGGAAACTAGAGCATAGAGGATTAGCTAAATAAATATTTTATCCATTGCTAATACTATTTACTTAAAGCATTTAAAACAAATCATTTTTTGGGGTGCTTTTTTAAAAATAGAAATGATATAATAATCATGTACAAAATAAGTTATTTATTCATTATTCTTACTCAGCTCTTTGTTATTTATCTAATGACAAATTTTAGTAGTCTCACTGTCACTCGTGGCTCATAATATTAGATGGACTCTAAGTTACTGAATCATGAAGTGGCTTTTTAATTGATATTAAAGTAGGTAATTTCAGTTTTGTAAATTTTTAAAAATTTTTTTTACTAATTTTTATTTATAGTGTTTTTGATAGTTCAGAAGATTATTGTTAAAATATCAGAACGCAATGTTTTTTATGGAATGAAAGGGTTCCTATTATGCTTATAGGATGTAAGTCAATTCTATACCTTATGTTTGGGAAAAATGAAAAGCTCACATACTGTATAACTGGCACAGAAATGTGCAATTCCATTATCTTATATAAATAGATTCTATGATTATTGACCCTATTTCGTAATTTATGTGTTCTTTTCTTTATCTTAAAGTAGTTGTTTTAAAAACAAAATATTCTACTTTTTTATAATGAAAGTAATGTAGGTTTATTGTAGACAATCTAGGAAATACAGAAACACAAAAATCGCCAACTGTCACCAACATTTCTTGAAGATATTACCATTAAGATTCTGGTATAGAACCTTCTACTCTTTTCTGTGCATATGTAATTTTACAGACATTATGCATAAATTTTTCCTTCAATATGTTAGGAGCATATTAGTTTTTTCTACAATTAGAACATTGGTATTCTTCTCACTTAGATTGTAATCACAGATTTTTTTTTCATTCTTTTTCTCTCTCTCTTTCCCTTCTCAGATATTCTAGTTTTTCTTTTCAATTTTAAAATTGGCCTTACTTTTCCGTCCATTCTGTCAAAACTGTTTTATGTTTGCATATCTAAGTTGCTAAAGCTGTAGAATAGTCTAGGTATTACGATGGGCATTTAAAAATGAAATTACTCAATTTTCCTAAGAAAAATCTTCATTTTAGTTAATTCAAATTGAGATATCATTTGTACTTTCAAAAGGTGATCTTAAGAGTGTGGATGAAAATTTTCAAGGCTAGTGTTTGTGGATTCTGGGATAAGCAGGTTAAGATTCTTCCCTGAAGCCATCTTTTTTTTTTCTCCAGATTTTTTTTCACGTGTGGTTATGTTGTCATACTGATAACTGCTTAAAAAGCACAATTCTACTCTGTATGTAATACTGAAGACATGACCAGTAGCATCAGAGTAGTCTAGTAGCTGTGAGAAGATAACCTAGAGAGGAATGTACATCATTTTCAACGGCAGCCTTTAAAAATATCAATAAATGATACTGTTGACCTTATTTTCTTCTTTGTGAGTATTGTGTCTTTTTCCTAAATTCCTAAGACTAGTGATTAAGGTACAAGGAGAGGAGCTGGGGGCAGAGAGGACAACAAAGCAGCTACTGTTGCTACAAAAGTCAAGGGCAATCAGCACAGTCAAAAAGACTTAATATAATGGCGCTATATTAAGATAGTGTGAGTGATCTGCGCAATAAAAAGGAGTGAGACTAAAACCTGCAGTATTAGTTGAGCTGGAGGTAGAATAAGAGACTTGCACTGAGCATTTGTTATGAACCAAAAACTTTATTTACTTATCTTAATTAGTACTTTGAGCATGTTATACACCAGTGACAAACTAAAATAATTTGCCGTTTCTGCTGGAAAAGATAAATGAAGATAGGCAAGTACTTGGTTGGCAACAGTAAGTAAAAATAGTTGAATTATAAATTGTCTTTTTATTTTCAGGGAGATTTGTTGGTGTACTTTGCTTTTATTGAAGGGGCAATCAAGCAGTAGTTTCAAATAGTATACCAATAAAGTTGTACACATTTTTTACAAAAGACTCAGTGTTAAGAAGGGTAATAAGGTTCCTAAGAGCAGTAATAACCAGCTTCCATCCATTGGTATAAAAATGTGCTTTCTAAGGAGAGTAATATGCAACAAAGTACGAAAAAGATCGGATCTTGACTTCTTTGAGGATATCTTCCACATCTGTTGCTACACCTTTTGAGTTTTTTTAGATGTGTCAGTTAGTGGCCAAGTCTCTACAACTTCCAGGAGAGCTGTACTGTATTTATCTTTTGTTCCAGTATAACAACAAAATTGTGAAAAGCTTACAGTCATATCAGTGATATTTCATGGTATCCACTTCCCTTTCCCAAAACTACCACATGAAATAGTTTTAAACCTAAAAACAAATGTCAATAAAATAACGACCTAGGAAAGAATGGGAGGAAGGTTTGAGTCTCATGAAGTTATCTAAATGTTCAGGAACACATGGATAAAGTACTTAACTTGGCATGTCACCAGGGAAATAAAAATTAAAAGCACAATGAGATTCTTCTACACACCAATCACAATAGCCAAGAAAAGACTGATAATATGAAATGTTGGCAAGGATGTGGAGAAACCAGAACTCTTATACATTGTTAGTGGAAGTGAGTGATTCAACCACTTTGGAAAAAGGTCTGACAGTTTCTTATAAAACAAAACATATGTTTGTCCTATGACTTAGCAATCCCACTCCTGGATATTTACCCAAGAGAAATGAAAATATGTCCACAGACAGACCTGATTAAGAGTATTCATAGCAGTTGTGGTCATAATAGCTAAAAGTAAATTATTTTAAAAAGCAATATTAAAAGAAATTTTTAAAGGGAAAAATACCTCAAACCAGCCATGTTTGTATAACTCTTTAAATTTTTTTCTCTCTCCATGTGCATATGTATTTTTACATATTGCAATCATAACAAATATTGTCTACTTTTTACTTAATGAATTCTAAACATTTCTTTGTACTTCATTTTTAATAAATTTTTTTTTTTTGCATGGGCAGGCGAGAACTCTGCCACTGAGCCACCGTGGCCCGCCCTGTACTTCATTTTTGTAAAACAATTTTATGTTTAATTCATGGTATTTGAATGGATAATTGAAAGAGTTGAGTTGGAAGCCACTTTATAAAATATCTAAACAATAAACCAAAAGGCAGACAATGATATTTCTTCTTCATTTAATCATTGCTTACAGTTTGGTGTCTATTTTTCTAGAGTTGGAGTGGATTTTGTTTATAGCATATGATAAAATGTAATGAGCAAATAATTACATATATACTTTTTGGTAATTAAAAAAATATTTACATCTGAAATATTTGAAAATCTTTTTAATTTTTAAATTGTGTCATGGAATGAAACTTTGTTTCTTCAACATTGTAACTGTACCATAGCTAAAGTAGGTAAATACCTATCCCAGAAAAGGCAATCATATATTTTTGGATGAATGAGTGAAATCTTCAGTGGAGTCTTCTATGTATGTAGAATATAGTATAGGAAAAATTTTAAGTTACTTAATAGCTGAAGAGGATTTCCAGATAGCCAAACTATTTTTAAGGCTAATTGCTATTTTGTAATATGTGGAGTCACCCGTTACTGGAGTTATTTAAGAAGATGTATGGCTCTTTTTTAGAGATGCCTGAACTATGTGTAAATATAATTTATAATAGGCTATAGTAATACAAAATATCAACCAAAGCAGTTTTTAAGCAAATGGTCATTTGTCCTTTCTACATCTTATCACTAGATCGTCATTGAACCAGGGAATGTTCAAAGATCTTATTATTTACGAGGTTAGTGAGAGCATTATTTTCCAGTGTGTGTCCCATGGACCAGTAAGGTACTCTGAGAGAAAAGGTTCCCTAGGTCATATTTGTTCTCAAATTTTCCATTCTATATTCTTTCTCTGATATTTAAAATATACTTTAGAATATTGGAAGTGCTGAAAAGAAACTTAATTCTGAATGCTTCAAATATATTTGATGAAAATACTATTGTTTCATAGTAGAAACATAGTATTGTTCCATAGAACCCATTTTGTCTGACATGATCTAGAGACAAATAGGAACATCTGTCTTAGATAGTTCCTTAAATTAAAAGCGACCATGGTCTTAAACCAAACGCCTCAGCTCCACTTTCTTGTACTGCCATGCCTCCACCTCTTTTCTCTGTTGGAACACAGCACCCTCTAGCTCTGCTGACTCTTCTATCCCTATCTTGACCCATTCCTACCCAATCAATCAGGCAACAGTTATTGATGGAACACTGACCATGTGACAGGTCTTATACTAGGCACTGGGGAAATAGTAGTGAACATACTATTCACTCTGTACTTTGATGTTACTGTGTACTCTGTTCTTTGCTTCTTCCGAGCAGGGGGAACCCCATGGTCTTGTGTCCCAAAGCTTTATAACCTTGAACTTCCTACCAGCCAGAGCTCTGCAGGTACTAAGTTTTGGAAGGAGCTTAATGACTCTAGGTTAGTGCCTCAAGGAGATATGGGAAGGAATGTGTAGATGACTGTGTGACATAGAATACAAGAAACTTCAATTCTAGGGTGTAATTAGGGGAGGGGTGGGGTGGAGGAGGACAAGGAACTTAATGCTGTTAGAAGTCAAAACCAGTATTTATTTTTTTCAGTGTATGAACAAGAGAATTAAGCTAGATATCTTATCAAGAAAAATGATCACCATTGATGCTGATTAAGAATACTGGAGAACTTCCCAAGTGAGAAGAAACCAAGCTAAGAATTGGTTTGGCTAACTTAAAGAGCAATATTTATTGTAGTCCTTTGTATGAATTTGTTGCTTAATTATAATGCAACACAAGTTGTATTTAGCTTTTGTGATATGTTGTAAGGTCATCAGCTAATAGATAAATGATTTTTAGAACTTAAAAGCACCTTGTGGAGATTATCTGGCATAGCTTGCTTACAATTTTAAAATTTAGACGGAAGAAGCCTAGGGCTTCTGAGAGTAGAACAGAAGTAGGTCTTTCTCATGGAAGACCTTGAGAAAATACATGCTTAAGTCTATGCTGCTAATATATTCATAGCAGTTTTTTAAGTTTTCGAGGAGGTGTAGATTCAGAAGGAATTTAGAAAAGAAAAAACTTAAAAAGATTCTTGATATAGAACCTTTGAGGGAGATGAAAATGTGTTTTGAATGCTAAATTTACTTAGATTTAAAAATACATATCTTCAAGCAAAGTTGCCATGACAACCTATGTGAGTATAAATTTTACGTCTGTCTCTGAGGTTTTCCTCTTTTCCAATACCGGGTCTAATCACAAGAATTGGGCACCGTGGTATATTTCCATCTGAATGGTACCCTGTGGGAATTATATAATTTTGAAAAATGCAAATGAGGCAATAGAGTAGTTCTGTAGCTGGGTGATGCCATCAAGGATAAATGCCATTTTGTTGTCTCTATCAGAGATCTCTCTAATTTCAAACAGAGGGTGAAATTTGGGTTTGAAGTAGAACCTTGAATCTGTTCTGAATTTCTGGGTTTCATTTGTTTGTTTTTGTTTTTCTTATCTGGAGGGTTTATAGGTATGCCCAAGGAAGTTTGATAAATTCTGGGATAAGTCCTTGATTAGCCCTAAAAATGATCTGGCCTCCCTGGGTTCTTCTAAATCTAAAGCATAGTTGATGTCATAGGACCATGCAGAACCATGAGAGACTTCCCTGTCATGGCCATGCATGTGTACAGAGACACCCCAGAGCTACTGGAGTGGACTCTAATCCAACAACACTAGATAGAGACCATTATACTGCATCACTCCATTTACTATTTTAGACTTGTCTAAAATAGTAGACTTGTCTACTATTGTCTCTCAAGCTTTATTTTACATATCAGGAACCAGGAGCAGAGTAGCAGAATATTAGAGACCTAAATTTAGAAGGAAGGAATTCTCATGCCCAATTTTGTAAATATGAATTTATTAAGTAGTGGAATGAGGAAATAGTCACTGGAACCTTTTAGTAGCAGTTACCATGTCTATCACTTATGAACCCTTAACGTAGGTGCCTGAAATTTTGAGATGTTTGCTAAAGAGCTATGTTTGTGTTTTATGTTTTAGTTCCTATGTGGTACAATTTTTAAAAAATGAACCTCTAAAGTAAGTTAAATTAATTAATGTAATTAAGTATGATCTATGAATTAGCTAATTTATGTTAATGAAGACTTTATAAAAAGATGCTACATTTAAGAGAATCCATAGATGTTTTCTAATCCAATTCTCTTATATTAGAAGGGGGAAATTAATGATGTAGGAGGTTATTTTATATGGGAGTTTATCCAGCCTCATAATTCCTAGTCCAATGGTTTTTACCTTCTGCAGCACAACTTCAGTATTTTTATTTTATTTTATTTTAGTTTCTGCCTGTTCAAAATATGATTTCCTTTTGGTTTTATCTTATTCTCTGAAGGAAGAATTTAAAACAGAAGTCCCCCTAAGAAAAAAAACTAGGAAAATTAATATGCTGTTGATAACCTGGAAAAATAGGATAATGCTTTAAAAACAAAACACTTGAAAAGCAATTTCCCATAGTCTATGTTATGATGTTCTAAAATATAGATGTTATGATGTTTATTTTTAAGCGGCAAATTTCAGGCCCAGCTGCATAGTTGGAGGGGCTCAGTATAAAACGTACATGTGGGACCCTGGCTGAGGAAGTCAGTCTCCCCTCCACACAGGCCTGCATTTCCAGCCTATGGTGTATGCGTAACCTCAAGTAACTGAAACCTCCACATAGGGACATGTTACCTCCATGGATTAGGGGCGGGTAAGAGAGCGCCCCCCCCACCTTAAATCACCTGATGAACAGGACATGGCGCTGACAGCTCAGGTCAGGGATGGTTGCAGCCTTGCCCTGCCTGAAGACACTGTGGGGCTTTTGCATGACCTCAGTGCTACCTGTGCTTACACCCAGGCCCCCACCAGGGTCTGGGGTGAAGGGCCCTGTGCCACTGTGTTGGTTGGATGCCCATTGTTCTAGTTTGCTAGCTGCTGGAATGCAATATACCAAAACCGGAATGGCTTTTAACAAGGGGAATTTAATGAATTGCTAGTTTACAATTCTAAGGTCAAGAAAATGTCCCAATTAAAACCAGTCTATAGAAATGTCCAATCAAAGGCATCCAGGAAAAGATACCTTGGTTCAAGAAGGCCGATGAAGTTCAGGGTTTCTCTCTCAAGTGAGAAGGCACATGGCGAACACAGTCAGGGCTTCTCTCTCGGTTGGAAGGGCACATGGTGAATACAGCGTCATCTGCTAGCTTTCTCTCCTGGCTTCTGGTTTCATGAAGCTCCCTGGGAGGTGTTTTCCTTCTTCATCTCCAAAGCTGCTGGCCGGTGGACTTCAGCTTCTCGTGGCTATGTCGTTCTGCTCTGCTCTCTCTGAATCTCTCTCTCCAAAATGTTTCCTCTTTTATAGGACTTCAGAAACTAATCAAGACCCACTCAAATGGGTGGGGACATGTTGTCACCTAATCCAGCTTAACAACCACTTTTGACTAAATCACATCAACCAGGGAGATGATCTCATTACAGTTTCAAATATACAGTATTGAATAGGGATTATTCTACCTTTATGAAATGGGATTTATATCAAAGCATGGCTTTTCTTAGGGGGCATACTTCCTTTCAAATCAGCACGCCCATGAAGCCTGCCCTGGACAGGTGACCAATTAACAGCCTGATCCTATGTATGACTTGGTGGTTTTGAGGGCTATACTTCTTAGTTGTAAATCCTTCCAAATGTCCATAAATGTGTCATTTATGATTTTTATCTTTAAGTGGTTTGAAACTCTCCAGGATGTCTAAATCTTCCTTACAGTATAAGTAATAAATAGATGCCAGAATTTAAAAAAAGGAAGAAATTTTATGAATCTAAAGTTGCAAAGGTTTTCTAGTACACTAAAAATCTCTTAACTGTCATTTCACTGACAAAACTCTTACTTTCCTGTTTTTAAATCATAATTTCCAAAGATTTTTCTAAGGGAAGGTAAAAAGAGATTCCCCCCCGAAGTAACATCATAAAACCCTATGAAATATTTCACTGATATGAATCATTTACTTATTCATATGGGTAGACATTTAGGATAAAAGAAGTAAACAGAAATTGATGGAAAATATATCATTAATTCCTGTGGAGGAGGAAGGAAGAAATCCTGATGTATTTTAAGTGTAGTTAAATTGAGTGTTCCCTGCCATTCTAGAATATCAAGATTATTCTGTATCTTCTCTTTTCTTTCCAAATGGCTACATACAATTACTTTGGAAATTAAAGAAAATTGTGAATCAATTGTTTGCTTTTAATGTTTTCTAATTCCGCTTCATGAAAATGGTTATCACAGGCCAAGGATATCCTTATTCTTATGAACCTTATACTATGCACTAGGCATTATGGTATTTAGTTAGCAAATTTGCCAAAGTACACCCTCTTTTTTTGCAATATTGAAACAAGAAACAGATCATTATGAAAAAAAAAGCTTTGGAAATCATATATACCAGAGGTCAGTTAATATTCAGCATGTGGATTCTAATGGCATTAATGCATAATCAGAAAAACTGCTACATTGCAAACTCAGCAATTAATGTTATGAAATGAAAATTGGTATAGTTTTCAGTAATAAAAACCCAGCTAATACATTTTGAGTCTTGAAATTTAATAAAATCTTCAATATGGTTCTAAAACAAAAATATGAACAAAATTAGCTAATTTTAGAAACCTTACTTTTAGGTTTCTAAAATTTAATTGAATGGTCGGGTTCGGTTCCGGTGCCTGCCCATGCAAAAAAAACAAAACGGTAATTGAATGGTGATCTGTCTATTGTAAGAAAACTATTCAGGCAGGCGTTAGGAAATACATCTATTGCTACTGACTTCCTGATACAAATTAATTTGGAGGATGTATATTCTTTCAAATAATTAACTTATTTTAAAAATTTATATTCATGCAGCCCTAAAGCATGGAATGCTCTATTGCACAGTTAGGCTTTTTTCAATCATTCAACACATTTTAACCATTAAATATCACAAAAATTAAGGCCAAGTTTATATCACTAAAAATGAAACTAAAGTTTCAGATGATAAAGCTTACCTAAAAATGTGAAGCTCAGATTCCAGCCATTTTTCTTTTCACCATACACAGAAACTTTGTTTCAAAGATTTAATATGTTCAAATTATATGCCTTTGCATATAATTAAATAATTAACCCCCACAAATGTATAAATACTATGAAATTATCACTGATAATGATTTTTATTGTTTGAGAACTCAGTTAACTATGTCATTGTATGAATGAAAAACTCTGCTTGTATTTCCCTTGAGTACTTTGTAATATATGCCCATTTTAGTATTGACTCATAAAATCATGTAGTGGCCAGAAAACTAGTTTTGAAATTTTCTTCAAGGTAAAAACCATCCAAATCAAAATGTCTTCATGATGAGGGAAGACATTTTTATATAATAGTTTCCAAGGATTTAATGTAAAACCAGGAAAAAGGTTAAATAGTACAGGACTGCCTGCGGTTATGTGGATGTGAAAAGGCTGATATTTTTCTTTAAATGCCATAGATAGTATTTGTTCTCTATTTTAGAAAAAAAAAGAGGAAATAGATAATAACATTAAATTCTAACCTACACTCTTGATCATGTTAAGGATACTTAGAACTGGGAGGTTGATGTCAGAAAAATATTGAGCAAATGGATAATAAAAACAGTGTTTAGTATCAGTAAACATGTCCGTAGACTGCAGTAAGAATCAAATGGGGAAAGTCAGGAGTCAATGCTGTCTTTTAGGTGTTTTTAAAGACAGTAATGCAAACAATTTAGTTTAGCAACATTTATTTAGAGCCCATACTATCAGACATTATAGTATTTGCTTTACTTATATTTTCTAGTTTAAGGAAAAGTTACCAGGATGATATACATGAGGGGACTTCCACAGCCATAGTGCATCTTTATTTCACAGTTTCTTAGTGGAGTCTTATGATTAAGAGTCCTTTAAAATGCGTTCACAGTTGACCAAACTTAAGTTATATAGAGACTCTGAACATCTAAGTGAGGCTTATAGAGGCAAGCCATAGCCTCTTTTCTTTATCTTGACTTGTTCAATATTTTTATTAGAGCCTATGATGAACCCACACAAGTCATGCTTATCAAATCTTTAGGTGGTTTAAAGCAAGATTATTTCAAGAGATGATAATGAGAATTCAAATTAGGGACAAAGCCAAAGTGTAATTTATTAGAGATAAATGTAAGAACTGCAATAGGATTTTTTTAAAAAGACCAACTGCATTTGGCATGACTGGGCTGATAGGTAAAAAGTCTAGGAATTTTGAATACTTATTTTGAAGTAGTTGATAAAATAGCTAAAAAAGAAAAAGTCATCTTGGGCTGCATTAATAAAAGTATCCTCCTTGATTTTGGGGAGATAGTAGTCTTACTGGACTCTTGGAAAAATAATCCATGTTCATTTTAAAAGAATTAAGATGAACAAAACAAAAAAACCCTGTAATTAATTGCTAATCAGCATATATATATATACACACACAATATTAACTAAGGATTTTCTTAACTTATCAAGAATAGCACAATAGCAACACAGAGTCTAATACAATGTCCTTTATTCCAGTGTTATTGATAACAATGATCAAAACATAGAGAAAGAAGGTAAATTGGAGGTTTTTTACACGTGTGTGGAATGTTACGTAATTTGTGTATAAATGACACCACCAACTCTCTAGTTACTCAAACCAGAAATGTGATCACCAGCATTGATTCCTCTCTTTCATAAATGTCCACATCCAATCATTCCCCAACCTCTGTTGATTTTAATTCCTAAATATTTTTCTTACTTCATATACTTCTTTTCATCTACTCTTCCTGCAGGTCACCATCATCTCTTACCTAAATTGATTTAATAGTGTTCAAACTGATCTCTGTCTTCAGTATTATTTCCTTGGTCCCTTTTCCACAATGCATCCATCCTGAATTTTTCTTGATGAGTGAATAAGTGGACATTCTGATTTTCCAAGATATGAGGGAAGTCATTCAATTGTGTAACTGAATGTTTGACCTGTTTTGAGCCTGAAATGAGCTGCAGTTTGTTCTTGGAGGATGGCTTTGTGATTAGTGAAAATTGATTACTTAACCAGTTGTATCAAAAAAGCAGGAACTATTAAATCATATATGAAATTAATAGTTTTTAAAGGTAAGATATGGTTAACTTATATGGGACCTGAAGGCAATGATAATTTTTTAAATGTTGGAATAAATGTATTAGAAGGATTGTTTCAAGATGGATTATAACCTAACACCCTCATAAATGAGTATATTAGACATGTATAATTAAAAATATTCTTGTACTAGAGTATTGTTTCAAGATGGATTATAACCTAACACCCTCATAAATGAGTATATTAGACATGTATAATTAAAAATATTCTTGTACTAGAGTTTTTGAGTTATGTTTTCTTATCTCAGAGATAGTGTTTTTGCTTATTTATGTCTACATGGAGAATTTCCCATGAAATGTGCACTACTATTACAATTGTCACTCTGAGAACTTAAAAATGTTACTATTTCATGATACCAGTTCATTTGAAAAATTGTAAAAATGAACACATATCAATTACTTTCCTCAATTCAAACAAGTGTGCATATTTAGTGGAGAATTTTCAAGAGGTACAAGATACCATTCTTGATCCTAATAAATTTATGCCCTTTTATAGATACTGTATTTGTCTTCTGTTTGCTTAATTTATCTTGATGGCAGCAGAAATGCATATCTATGTCCTTTGATCTTTAGATTCAGCTATTAAAAGCTCGTCTCTTGGTGGCGATTCCCAGCCACCAACATTGGAGTCAAACTTTCAGAGGCAGAAAGGCAGTTTCATTAGCATCACCTGGGAAGTTGTTAAAGCTATAAATTATTGGGCCCCATCCCAGGCCAACTGAATCAGAAGTTGTGGAATGGGGCCGAGCAATCTGTGTTTCAAGGAGCCCTCTTGTGAGTTTGGTGCACACTAAAATTTGAGAACTATTGACCTGAGTTTTAACCCTTTGGTTTTTCAGATGGGAAACCAAGATCCAAAGAGGTTAGTTGTCACAAACAGAGTACTAGAATCTTCTCAGAGTGTGCTGCTTTGCCCCAGGTATTCCTAGGATGATGAATCATCCCTTAGGGATATCTGTTGCGCTAATAGAAAGAATGCTAGATGGGAATAAGTGTAGTGGGGGAAGAGTTGGTCTACCACTTCACTCACCTGGTAGGCTTCTTACCATTCAACAGCAATGATTTGATCCATTGAAATTGTCATTAATAAAAGTTTGCTTGACATAATGTTTGTTTTGTTCACTTGATTATTCATATGTACTGTATTTCTGGAAGCAGGTTTACATGCCATTCAAATAACTACCTCATTCCATGACTTACTCTAATGAGTCTCCATGTATGACCCTACAGCTTTCATTTTTAACAAGCTCTTCACACTAAAGTTTTGAGAGCCATTTAATGTAGAAGATGTTTAAAATGCTTAAGAATAAAGCTAGTAGCACTAGACTAATATTTTCAGTATCTTTTTAGTTTGGGTTCCACAGTGAAAACTCGTACAAAATGCTAATTTATACATGATAAAACCGATATAACATTAGGGGTTGCTCACGAAATTTGTAATGGTATGGTATAAAATGACTTTTTGAGAAAGCATAATTTCCTTATCATCTTAGAAGACAGAAGAGATAAAACCACTGTAGGAGGGCCAAAAGATCAATAGCAAGAATAAGGAGTTGAAGAAATATATCCTGCTCTACACTACAAATGTCTCACATAGTACTACCTGGAGTCAGTCTTGACTTTCCACAGTACAGATAAAGGTCATGGACTTAATATCTCAGCAGTTGTCGGGAATTTTAGTTACTGAAGAATGACATTATGAAGGGAGAATCAGATTTAGGAAAAAAAGGTACATATAAGTTGAATATCTGGAAAAGGTGTAATATCTCTGCAAGATCAAAATTATCTTGAACTTGTATAGCATTTTTCAAGGTGCATTCACATAAACTTTTAAAAAAACTAACTTGTATTTTCTTTTCAATAACCCTGTGAGGAAGAAAATTAGAATCAGTAAATCTGTTTTTCATAATTTAAAAAACTGAATCTGTTACTGGACAAAGGTGGTGGATTCTTTGCCCGATGCACTTAATGACCAATTCCTGAGACACCGGGTTTCAAAGAGTGAGTTTATTGCTAGGTGCAAAGCAGGAGAACAGATGGCTATCCTTCCCAAAATTTGTCTTCCCAAACTGCAGTAATTCTGATAGTTTTATAGTATCAAAAGATGGCCAGGTTTAGGATAATGAGAACAATGGCTCCAGATGATGTAATCAGAGGTGATACATAAGCATCAGTTGAGCATTACTGCTCTATAATAGATCAGCTAATTATTGAGCATGAGCAGATTGATTACATCTTTAGTCACAGAATACTGGTAAGAAAATGGAGGCCTTAATATGATGATGGGTGTGATTTTTAGTATTATAATGAGGTATAGGTCACTTACAGGTTAACGTCTAAGCTACTACAAATGTCAGGTAGGTCCATTTGATTAGATCCAGCTTTGCTTATCAAGATAACTTTGGAATTGGGGATGGGTTAGTTCTGGGCTGACCCAAGGCCCTTCATTAATAAACAGTAGGGGCTGTCTTCAGTGATGACAAGACTCCAAAGCAGAAAACCTGGATTAAATGGTGAAAGTGAGTCAGTCACAAGGTTTTTACAATCACAGGGGCACAAGATAAAGGCTATACAATCATTATCAGAGCAAGGCAGTTGGATTACAGTTCAAAGATTTCAGGTATTTCCCTCTGTCTACTCCAATAAACCAGAAAGCAAAAAGGAATATATAATGATTCAGCAACCATAACCATCCCTTGAATCCTAATTTCTTGGTTACAATTCCTCCCTCTCATTTGATAATTCTCTCAATCTTGAGGGATAGCTGAGCAATGAATCTTCCAACTGCATGCTGAGAAAGGGGTGTTGATATTGTGGGGCAGAGGGATGAAACTGGTTGTAGTTCTTGGAGAGACCAGTATGTATTGGTTTCAGAGTTTATCTGGCTTTGGAACAATCCAGAGGCTTTAAGTCTCTGAAAAGCAAACTTAATAAGTAGAACTCCTTAGAGTTTCCATGAACACTGTTGGTTGGGACTTACCATACTACAGCAGTTTGCAGTATCTGGCTGGAACTTGCATAAAAGTAACCTTCAGTATAACCTCTTGACTCTATTTGAAATCTATTGCCATTGAAACTCTATTTCCCCCCTTTTGGTAAATCAACCTAATTATGCTAGGGCCAGGCTCATCCCTGGGAGTCATGTCATAGCAGGGGAGGTCAGAGTTTGGCTTAGAGAGGCCACATCTGAGCAATAAGAGGTTCTCTGGGGTGATTCTTAGGCACTAATTTTAAGTAGGCTCAGCTTTGCCTTACAGAAATAAGTTTCATAAGGGAAAACCTCAAGACTGAGGCTTGGCTTGTTTAAATTGGGAGCCCTTATTGCTTAAGAGAATATCAGAAAATCCCCAGGTGGGGAGGTTTAATAGTTCTACTTTTTCTCCAGTTCCTCAAGGGACTTTGCAAATACTTTCTCATTTTCAGCCCCAAAATACTCTGAAATGCATCAGGGTATAACATTAACTTGTACAGAACTTTAAGATTTTATTCTTTATTCTAGGTTCCATGTCAAACAGAGCTGGAGAATTCTAACTCTGAGTTTCAGGTGTTACACAGATACGTAAAGTTCCAGGGAACTACCAGGTTGTTCAGAGAGCAAAGCATCTCAGAATTTAGAAATAACAGTTAAAGCTCAAGAATAAATGTGACTGCTGTAAGAGCGAGCTTACAGTCTAAACGCTAATTTTCTTAAAAGCATTTTAAATGAAACTACTTTCAGAAATAAAAACATTTGACAATTGTCTCTTATTGACAAATCATAGCAGAGGTTTTGTCTATGGTAAGGGGACTGGTAAGACATAATTTATATATGTGTATGTGTGGGTTTGTTTTGTTCTTTGTTTAGGTGCATGGTCCAGGAATTGAACCCAGGTCTCCCGCCTGGAAGGTGGGCATTCTACCACTGAACTACCCGTGCACCCTGTCTTGCTTGTCTTTTAAAGTCCCTTTTTGTCACAGATGAAGTTCTGACTTATAGCTCACCACGTGTACCTTAAGAGAATCATTAGAGCAAAGTAATGTGACTGACAAGTAAATCTGTAGCCTTTTTCTAAGAATAACTAAAACCATGACTAAGATCATACCATTGGGTAACATACACATCAGTATCAGGTTATAACACGGACAGTGAGAACACTGTCCAGTCTTTAGGAATTTTTATACAATCTCAAAATACATGAATAACATTCTACCCAAATAAATTTAGCTAAGAAGAGGATAGAAAGTCCCTTTTAATTATTGTAATATTTCCCAAAGACCTGCTGTGTAATATGTTAAACTATTTTGGCACCTCACTTTTATAAGGTGAAAGAACAAATCCTTTTTAACAGTTTTCCTTTAAAAGTGAGAAGACTTGTCTTCTGCAATAAAGGATGATAAGGTCAACATACACATTAACAAGGATGTTATTCTGATATAAAATATTTGTCTTCCAGCCAGAGAACTTGGGTGCTTATGAAAAACTTACAACTTTTCATTAAAAGCAGACTAACAATCCACATTATCTTAACAGAGAGAAAACGAAAGTTTAGTTTTAAATGAATACACAGTTTGACACAAAAGCTTTCTTAAAAAAATTATAAACAGACTTATCAAATTTTGGTCAGCATTGACTATGACAGAATTCACTTTTATAAACCTACAGCTTTGCATATTCACTCAGGGCTTGTAGTCAGCGATAAATACAACAAACCTCACTTTCTCAAACCTTCTATGATCTTCCATATCCTTTAAGAGCTTGTAGCCAGATAAAAACAAAATTCACTTTCACAGACTTTTTACAATAACAAACAATTCACTTTCACAAACTTTTTACAACACAAACAAAATTCAGTTTAATCAGAAAATTTGACTATCTTAGTATGGGAAATAATAAAAATACTGTCCACCCCACCATAGTCTTTCTTATCCAGATTGCATATAATCAGAAATAAATTTGATAAATTCACAAAGCTCTCTGAACATGCAGACTTCCTTCCAATAAAAGTATTCATGAAGGGGAAAAGAGACAGATACTACAAATTAACAGAAGATGGAGGAAATTTATCCTTGGATTTGAAACACAGCCAGGAATTTTTATACTTTATACTCACAACACAAATGACTACATTATGCTAAAAATCTCTTAGTCCAATCCAGTACTACCTCCAAAGGTCAAAAGAGCCTAAGTTTGAACTATAATCAGCTTTTCAATAACTAAGGGATTTATAACCAGAAAATAAAATATTTCAACATTATTCCCAAGTACTAAATAATACCAGGAATACATTACTTCACAAAATTGAACTTCTAAAAAAATTAGTTCAGAGTTCTATTTATTCAAATACTATTTTCTTATTTAAAGGTCTTATAAGTGTCATCTTTTCTATGAAGTATTCTTAGGTTATTTTTAATCTTGTGTCTTTTAAGTTTTTTTCTAGCATTTTTATTCCTTTATTAAAATAATCAGCAGGTACTTTAAATTCTACTGTCTCATGCTATGCCCTGGTACATATATATTTTAACTAGAATGTAAACTCTTTGAAGTTAAAGAAATATGTCTTTCCCATTCATGACAGCACTTCCTAACCTGAAGTGGTGAGTTTGCTTGTTGTGTTGGCTGGAGAGAAAGGCCACATCTGAGCAACAAAAGAGGCTCCCATGGGGGTGACTCTTAGACCTATTATATTATGTAATATACCCACAAAACATACTGCCTGACATTAACAAAGCCACTGTAAATTCAAATTCTTCCACATCCTGGGGGAACAACTGGCAAAGTAATTGAAAGACAGATTCTTTGAAATCTAGGTAATCAAGGTTACAAAAAATTGTCATTTATATTTCTTACTAAACTTAACTGATTTCTTAAATTGGATATATTTGAAGCATCGATATATCTGTTTTTTATTATATTTTATATATGTGTCATCATTACTAGGTACATTGCTCAGTTTATTCAACTTGCCTAATTAGGCTATTTTTCACTGAAATATATTATATATTCACATACCATGTAATCATCCAAAGCATACAATCAGTGGTTCTCAATATCATCATATAGCTATGCATTTGTCATCACAATTCACTTTTTTTTTTTTTAAACTTTTTATTGTATACTATAATATATATATAAAGCAAAGAAATAAAAAAGCAATAGTTTTCAAAGCACTGTTCAACGAGTAGTTACAAGGACAGATCCCAGAGTTTGTCATGGGCTACTATACGATCCTCTCCAATTTTTCTTTCTAGCTGCTCCAGAATATAGGAGGCTAGAAGGCTTAAATATTTTTTTACTACTACAATCAACTTTTTTCTTTCTTTTTTATGAAAAATGACATATATACAAAAAAGCAATAAATTTCAAAGCACATCACAATGATTAGTTGTAGAACAGATTTCAGAGTTTGGTATGGGTTACTATTCCACAATTTTAGGATTTTACTTCTGGCTGCTCTAAGATACTGGAGACTAAAAGAAATATCAATATAGTGATTCAGCATTCATACTCATTTGTTAAACCCTACCTTTTCTGTATAACTCCACCACCACCTTTAATCTTTCTTTCATTCTTTAGTGGTATTTGGGCTATGCCCATTATAACTTTTTCTTGTCAGAAGAGACTGTCAATAATATAGGATAGGAGAGGATGGAACTAGCTGTTATTCTGGAGAGGCTGGCCCTTCTAGAGAGGCTGGCCCTTCAGGACTTATCTGGTCCAGGACAGTTAGGCTATTTTTAATAAGAATTTTGAGAATGTACTTATAATACTAGCTTATTATTATTATTATTATTTATTTTCATCACATAGTTGCATATTCATCATCATGATCATTTCTTAGAACATTTGCATCAATTCAGAAAAAGAAATAAAAAGACAACAAAAAGAAATAAAACGAAAACAGAAAAAAAAATTATACATACCATACCACTTACCCCTCCCTTTCATTGATCACTAGCATTTCAAACTAAATTTATTTTAACATTTGTTCCCCCTATTGTTTATTTTTATTCCATATGTTCTAC
>PVIY010009105.1:0-74028 GCA_004026745.1 Myrmecophaga tridactyla
AGTCGAGAAGGGGGTGCACCGTTCCTGGAAGTACTGCAATACCAGGTCGATGCGTGGAGTGGACGGAGCAAGCTCCTATTCCATCTCCCTGCTTCAAAAATCCATTTAATATATTGTCCTCGGATAGAGGACGTATCAGATATTAAACTGATAAGAACAGATACTACACTTGATCTTAGCCAAAAGGCCGAGAAGCGATGTCTTTATTTTTTTATAGAGTACTAGGATTACATAAAAATGTAGCTTCATGTCCACCATTAAGATTTTTTTTTCACCAGTAAGTTTTTAATAGGTAATCATACTAGTAGTAAGAAAATAAAGCTTCATATTAATAGCAATAACTGCATTTATTTGCCATTAATATTCTCTAGCTTCTAAAGGCATATGTTCATTTCAGCTCATAGATAAATCCAATGTGTGCACATTGTAATGCAACTAAACTCCTGTATTTCATTCCAAAATTAAAAGATCTCTTAAGAAAAACATTTACAATAGGCATATTGTCGGTTTCTTTATAGATTAAGTTTGTAATAGGTAAACGAAGAAATGGAAGGAGGAAAGGTGTATGAGTGAGGCAAAAATGTTATTTCCGAAGAATAAACGTGTGCGTACACACACATACACATACATACATATCTACATATTGGTAAGAAACATCCATAGAGGAACCATTTCAGTTCACCTAGAAATTAACTTCAAAGCTCAAACCCTCAGGCACTCTATAATCTAGTGTCCAATGTCCTTCGGAGTGTGCCGGTATCCATATATTTTTAGAATATGATGAGATAATTAGCGCAGGTAGAGATAAAACACAAGTTACAGTTGTGTATGAGATAGAGCTGTTTTTACACTTCTGTGTATAGAGCTGGGGAAAGCTGTGGGGTATATCGCACTTTACTGGTCCTAACTGCTATGCTCTCCATGGCTTACTCACTGGTCATATCAAATTTGAGGTTGACTAAAAGCTAATTAGAAACAACTGTAACACCTCAATTTCAAAACATGAGGTCTAGTGATTTGTGAAGAAGTAACTCAGTCGTTCTGTTGACTCAGTGTTTCTTTCTATTAAATGGGCATAATAATTGTACTAGCATCACAAGGTTATTACTAAAATTAAATTACTATTTGGGCGGGCAACGTGGCTCAGTGGCAGAATTCTCATCTGCCATGCTGGAGACCCAGGTTTGGTTCCCAGGGCCTGCCCATACCAAAAAAAAAATTAAATTAATATTTGTAAAATGTTTAGAACAACTTGTGGCATAAGTAAGCCCTAGGTACATTTTGTTAGAAAGTTACATAAATGTATTTCATAGAATGTCCAATAAAACATGAGAAAAGGATGGTCAAATTCATCAGTAGTCAAATAAGTGGCAATAAAACAAAATAATCCAATGTGTTTTGTAAACCTCATAAATCAATAATTGTATTATTTGTATAAACACCCATTACATGTGAAAATGTACATGCACTCCTATGTTCACCTACATTATATATACATAATATATATATGTTTATTTATATATATATATGAGTGAACAACTGCTGTGCCCAGGGCACTCGATTCACTGCTGAATATACATATTTCCCTAAACTTTATCCATGCTTTCATCATTCCTATTTTCCACACAGCTCTAAGTAAATATTGTCTCCCTATAACAGGTCCAAAAAGTCTCCCTCCAATACCTTTTGAAGGTTCTTCATATTTCAGTTTTACCTCATCTCTTAACTCCATTTCCTACCATAAACATACTGTCACATAATTCTGGAGATACAGCAGACAACTTCCCATTCTTATAATAAGCCAAGCACTTTTGTGCTTCCTCGTTTTGCCTTTACTTCCTTCTGCCCAGAATGCCTCTTGTCTTCTTCTCTGTCTATCCTTTTGCATCTCAGTATGGTCATTTGACAAACTTCAGCCAAAAGAAATAGTGCATAATAGTGATGAGTGTTCCTTCTTTACCTATGCATTTAAGGAGTGGTTATGCCTTCCCATCTCTCTCTAATCTTTTGCCAGGTGGGTGATGAGGTTAAGGAGTTCCTAGGAAACTGCCAAGCTCCATGAAGGAGGGAACTCAGGTTCTTGGACGACTGTGTAGAGAAGAACTTCCTACTGATATGAACACCCACTTTAGACCATTCTATGTGCTACAAAAAAGCTTTGATAAGTAACCCACTGACATTTTGAGGTTTGTTTCTTATAGTAATCTGTAACCCTGAATTTCAGATCCAAAGGACCGATGTGCATTCCAGAATTTAAAATGGGCAGTTTATCTCTAATGTTCTTTCCCTTTCTGATAAAGCAAGAAAAACTATTAAACTTCAACTTTGATTAGAATACAACACTAAATCCTTTTGGTGCTAAAGTATGATCAAAGTATTGCTGTTATTCTTAAGTAACTTAAACTTTAATATTAATAGAGTTTTCACTAAGTTTTAGAGAGACTTACTTGTTATTTTACTGTCTTGGAAAATATGTTGCATGTATAAAAATGATTTTTAGCTGCATTGTATACAGATAATTAAAAAGTTTCCATCAATATTATCTATAAAATATTTCTTCTACTTTTATTAAGACTTTTCATATAATTTAATGCACAAATCACCATAGAAACTGTAAAGAGGACATAGTTCCTGCATTTAAGGGATTAAAAAATAGAATGACAGCTGAGAATTTAGACTATTTTCTTCTCCTATTTTAAAGAAAAGTCTTGGTTATATAAAAATAAGGTTTTTCTCAATATCATATAGATTTAAGAAAGCAGAGAAATAATTGGCAGCAAGAGAAAAAGAAGATAATTGAAACTTTTAAAAGGTCTCAATAACTAAATTTCTTTTTTTAATTTCTTGTGAGAAAAATTTTCTTAGCAACTAAAATAATTCTTTCATTAAGAGGTGAAAATAAGATTTAAAAGAAAAAGATTTCAATTAATCAAACAAAATCTTATTCTCAGAGCCATATTCTTCTGGGATTACATGATATCAACAAAAAATTCACAAGATTCTACCTGAAATTTTAATGATATTTTTGCTACTTGGGGACAACAGTTTTATTCAATCTTGTCTTTTACCACGGCATTATATAAATATATTATAGTCTGAGTAAGTTCTAAAGGGACTGTTTTAGTGATCCATAATACACTCCATATTGGCCCATGACATGAGAAGGCAGTAAAGGCATTCTTGAATTTCAAAGTAATTCTGTGAAGCAAATAGATTGTGTGATGTTAAGTTAATGGCAAGAACCTCTTATTCTCACTTTGGAATTCTGTGTACTTACCTAGAAAACCAGCTACAGTTAAGTCAAATCATTCTGCCTAAGAACAAGCACCTGTGCCAATCCTTTACAGCTTCATATCATGTATTGCAGAGTAACAATAATTTTACTTCCCTTCAAATTGTTCTGCGACATTTTTTTGTACCATGAATCACATAACATATTTTTAATCTGAACAATCAAGGAAAACATGTGCTGAAAGAAAACGTTTTTATGATGCATGATGTTGTAAAAGACTTTTCCTTTAGACTGGCAGAATCTTGGTGAATCTTTAACCTTCCATTTGCTCTTGAATTAAGGTCTATTAATTATCTCAATGATGTTCAAAATAATTGGGCTTAATTTTGGAGCGTTGTGAAATGAAAACTTATAATGGTTTGAGGCAGTGATGTTTCCTAATATAAGAAAGTATTTTGGTTTGGGAGATAGTGAAGTCTTGTCACATTCAAATATAAAATTTCTAAACCCCAGCTTATTAAATCAGCCTTTCTGTATTTCCAATGCTGCAGACAAATAGAAAATGGTTCCTCATCAGTATGAAAAGTTACATTGGTAATTGATACCCCACATTATTGTTTACCAAAATGACAACATCCCATTTGTCTTTATTAATGGCTCTTTACATACCACATGTATGTGTTGTTTCGTTTTAAAGAACTTCTAATTATTGGCTTTAATTATGTCCATATTTATACTGAGATTGCTGTTATTTACCCATGTAACCTATTAAAACTATAAAAATTACACAAACACACATAGATACATACATAAAGGCAAAAAGCATAACTATACACGAAGAAAAATATTTTATTTTACATATTTATTAATATTTTGAAGCTGTGTAAAATAAGTGCACTAGTTTTATTGTTTGTAGCAAAAAACAATGGTTCAGAAAAATATTAGTGAATAATAGTCAAAGATTAAAGGATCCATTTCCCCCTACATATAAATGTATTTTTAAATTTTGTTCTAATTCGTCTGTTTTAAAATATAATATTCAATGATTTTCCAATAATAGGCCAAGAGAAATTCCTCAGTTAGAGAACTTCAGGTGCTTATAGTGGGAAACCATGGGCATGTACTCAACTGCAATGAAGTTGAAAAGAATCAATAAATGATAAGTAAAGGGATGGGATTAAGTAGTTAACAGTTGGTAGTTCTCAACACCTACTTCTAACCCATGCCATGCCAATATTGAGATGTATTTGGCCCTGATTTGGACCAAGAAAGTGAGAAAGAAGTCAATTTTTTTTTCCAGTATCAATAGTGCCTATGGGCAGGCTTTGGGAGATGTGAGTTCTTAGTTTTGTCTATACTCTGTGGTCTCCTATCAGTCAACAGTAACCATCTGGGAAGTTGTTAGTGGTTTCCTGAATTATCCTTATATTTGGTTGGTTTCAACTGACATTTTTTTTTTTTACCCCAGCTGCAGAAGTTTATTGGAAGGCAAAGATGACTCTGCCTTTAAAATTCTTCAGGCTTTCCAGTTAGTGTGTCATGTATGGAAAGAAGGATGAGCACAAATATTTACTGGACAAAGGAGTGGATGTTACAGGCATTATTTGTTGATGGTTGTGCCAGTTTAAATCTACAGTGTACCCCAGAAAAGCCAAATTCTTTAATCCTCATTCAATATTCCTGGGTGGGACTTTTTGGGCTGCTTCCATAGAGATATGACCCATCCAATTGTGGGTAGTAACTTTGATTAGATGATTTCCATGGAGATGCATCTCACCCATTCAAGATGGGTTGCTTACTGAAGCCCTTTAAGAGGGAACCATTTTGGAAAAAGCTTTAGAGCCACCAGAATTGAGAGGGCCACCAGAACCAATAGAGTCCACAGAGCCAGAAACCTTTGGAGATGAGGAAGGAAAACACCCCCAGAAGAGCTTCATGAAACAAGAAGCCCAGAAGGGAAACTGGCAGATGTGGCCATGTGCCCTCTTTCAGCTGTAGCTGAAAGAGAAATCCCAAACTTCATCAGTCTTTCTTGAGTGAAGGTAGCCTCTTATTAGTGCTTTAATTTGGACATTTTCACAGCCTTAGAACTGTAAACTTGCAACTTAATAAATTCCCCTTATTAAAAGAACATTTCATTTCTGGTATACGACATTCTGGCAGCTTCCAAACTAGAACAATGGCCAAAGTCCATTTTCTCTCTCTTAAATAGGCACATGCCTAGCATGCTTCCTGCAGTTAGATATGGCCACGTAACTAAAATTCTTGCCAATGAAAGGTGAGCAGAATTGATGTGTACCACTGTCTAAGGGCCTTTAAGATGGCAGCTTGCCTTCTCCATGTTCTATTTCTCCTTGCTGCTGGAATGTCAATGAACAAAGCATTCTTGGAAGTCACTTACATAAGTTGGCAGAAGTGCTACCAGCTTAGGTTCCTGCATATAGATTGGCCTGGAATATCCATTTGGGAATGTCCAATGAAAGAGAAATCAGATATGTTGTATGTGGGTAGTTAAAGATGCTTTGTCTACAGACTAAAACAGCATCAACTGGCTTCTTTTTTTTTTCTCACCTTTTTAATTTTGAAATAATTACAGAGTCACAGGAAGTTGCAAAGATAGTAGAGAGGTTCTGTGTACTGTCACTCAATTTCCCCCAAGAGTTTCATCTTACATCACTATAGTATAATGTCAAACCAGGTATACATTTTTGTATAAGATTATTTTTTGTCTACACCTCTAGATGTCCAATTACTCCAACACCTTTTATTGAAAAGACTATCTTTCCACTATTGAATTGCTTATGCACCTTTGTCAAAAAATAACAGCATATATGTATAGGTCTATTTCAAGATTCTTTATCCTGCTTTGTTGATCTACTGGTCTACTCCTCCATCAGTATCACTCACTCTTGGTTATTGTAGCTAAATAATGAGTCTTGAGGTCATATAGAATGATTCCTACCACTTTTATTTTTTTTAGAAATGTTTTAGCCATACTAGTTCTTTTGTCTTTTCATACAAATTTTAGAATAATATTCTTTATATCTACAAAAACTATTATTGAGATATTGATAGCAATTTCACTAAGCCTGTGTGTCAATTTGAGATCTTTGCTTTGTCGAATCTTACATTACATGAACATGGAAAATTTCTCAGTTTATTTAGATCTTTGATATCCTTCATTGACATTTTCTAGTTTTCAGCATGCAAATGTTATATATGTTTTATTAGATTTACATGTATTTTATTTTTAAGCAATTTTTAACTTATATTTTAAATATTGATTTCCATGTGTTCATTTTTAGTATATATATATGATTAGTTTTTGTTGATGTAGTATCATGTAATCTTGCTGAACACTCTTATTAGTCTAGGAGGGCTTTGTTTTCTAGATTTCTTGGGATTTTCTATGTAAACAATCATGTCATCTGCAAATAGGGACAATTTTACTTCTTGATTTTTGATCCTCTTATTACCTTTTCTAGGCCTTTTTTTTGGCTAGAACTTCCATTACTTATTTTGAACAGCAGTGGTCTTCAACCATTATACCATTTAGCGCCATGCTAGCTAGATTTTTTTTAATATGGTATTTATCAAGTTGAAGATGTTACCCTTTATGTTCAGTTTTCTAAGAGATTTTATCATGAATGAGTGTTGAATTTTGTCACTATTTTCATCAATTAATAAGATCATGTGTATTTTTTCCTTTAGCCTGTTAATATGGTGGATTACATTAATTGATTTTTAAATATTGACATATATTCTGGTATAAAACTAATGACAAAAACTACAGAAAATTGGGGAGGACAGAAAGATATACGAACATTGTATGTGTGTGTTATTGACATTCACTTGGCATGAATAAATGACATTTTCATAGATTTAGGATGTTCAGTTTAAGTGCCATAATAGCCACAAAGAAAATATTGGGAAATATGCACAGAAAGAATGAGAAGGAACTCTAAAGCCCCTTGGTACTGGGTTAATGGCTTGAATAGACATTTCTCCAAAGAAGACATATGAAACACCAATAAGAACATGAAATCATTAATATCATTAGCTATTAGGGAAAGAAGATATTATTTCACACCCACTAAAATAGCTACTCTTAAAAAACAGAAAACAACATATGCAGGCTAGGATGAGGAGAAATGGAAACCGTAATACATCGTTGGGAGAAATGTAAAATGGTGTAGCCATTGTAGGAAACAGTTTGGTAGGTTACCGAAAAATTAAACATAAAACTACCGTATGACTTTTAGGCATATACTCAAAAGAATTAAAAGCAGGGACTTGAACAGGTATTTGTATACCAGCATTCATAGCAATGTTATTCATAATTGCCAAAGGTGGAAACAATCCAAGTGCCCACAAATATTCAATAGAATATTATTCAGCCTGAAAAGGAAACGAAGTTCACATATATTCTGCTTTGAAGACATAATATTGAGTGAAATATGTCAGACACAAAGAAACAGGTATTGCATGTTTCTACTTGTATGAAATAGTTAGAATCTGCAAACAGAGACAGAAACTAGAGTACAGGTTACTGAGGCAGGGAAGTAAGGAGAAAGGAGAGTTAAAATATAATGGAGGCTAAGTTTCTATTTGCCATGATTGGAAAATTCTGGTAATATATGGTGATGAGGATAGAACAACAGTGTGAGAGGAATTAATCCCAACGACTGTGTGTTTGGAAATGACTGAGATGGGACAGTTCATGTTATACATATATTTATATTTCCACAATTAAAAGAGAGAGAGAGATGAAAGAGACAATAACAACTAAACGCAGTATGTGATCCTGGATTGGATCTAATAATGGAGGAGAAAATACCCAAAAGGATATTATTGGGAAATATGAAAAATTGGAATAAAGGCTGTGAGCTTTATATCAATATTAAATTTCTTGAATGTGATAACTGTGTTTGGTGGTTAGATTAGTGATAGTATCTATGTTCTTATTACCTATATATGGAAATACTAAGTTTTCAAGTATCATGATGCATGTAACTTACTTTCAAATGTTTATAAAATAGATAAAACCTAGATAGATAGATAGATAGATAGATAGATAGACAGATAGATAGACAGACAGAGAGATAGATATAGATAAGTAGAGACAGATAGAGAGAATGATAAGGCAAATGATCCACAATGTTTAAAGTTGATAGATCTGGGCCTCTGGGGTGGGAGATGTTGGAGATGACTGTATGGGGTTAGTAATATTTTTGCAACTGTCTTGTAAATTTGAAATGGTTTCAAAATAAAAATTAACGAACTTCATGCCAAAATTGGCATAGGATTAATAAACGTTGCATATGTAAAATCATCTTAATAAAAATTTATAAAGCAGATAAATCACTTATAACATTCAGCTAAGTATTATTTTAAAATGTCAAAGACAAGAATCTAATTTCCTATTCTGAATAAATTGTCTTTTCTTAATTCATTTATATATACAATATTCCATCAGATTTGCACAAACTTTGCCAAGTCTGGGGTTAGAAGGAACCCATAAATATTTACATCATTTAAATTCTTGCAGTGCTAAAAAATTATTACAATTTGCTTCCCCCATCAGGGTGGTTGAGCAAACTGTAAATTAAATGGGTGCATACTTACGGCTCATCTAGTTTAACCATTCCAGCATTAGTTATATATACCTGTTTTGTTTTTGTCATTTGGGATCATGATAAATTGGAACCCATCCCTCTTCAGGTCACAGAATTTAAAATTTTATAAATACAGGCATTAAATAGCACATTCAAAAGCATTATATGTTTTTTTACTGATAGTGTACCTATGTATCCTATACATTCATACACAGACCGAAGTATTAATGTAAATAATTGATCTACACTAATTCATTACGTGTTTCTTTGGCTTGACTGTTATTATCTATTATAAACCTATTATCACTGGAGCAAATTTGCATCATGTCTCTATTACCATCATAAAGTTTATTAGACTTTACTTAGACAATTTATAATCCTCTGCTTCTCACATTTGCAACCTATGTATAGTGCCATTGTCAATATCTTTTAATTTCTGAATCTTATAAACTCCTAGACGTAAGGTACATACTGCTCTACACATTAAAGAAAAGAAGGCAATTGGAATACAGCTTCAAAGCAAGACTCTGACTTTATTCCTTACCAGCATCTGTTAATGTTTTAAGTGATGGTTTGGAAATTGTTTCTACTTTATCATCTTTTGGTTCTGGACCTGTCGCACTATTTCAAATAATTTCACACTAGACCAGAATGATGCATGGGTTATTTGAAACCTAGGAACCATTATCTTCAAGAAGTAATAGAACTGCTGTGAGTGCAAATAATGGCCAAAACTATACATAACTCTGGACAGAGAGGCCAGCTCCTAAATAGTAATTGGTTGTCTGTAATGGTTTCGGAGAGACTATGATCTCTCCTGCCCAAAAGGAATAAGAGAAAGATGAATTACAAACTAAGTAATGAGTTTTAAAATAATTACAGATCATTCTCAACTACCTATGCCAAAAGCCACATTAAGGTCCTATTCCAACTGTGCAATCAAGCTCTAAAAGGTACAGCCTCTGTGCAGACAGCTGTGCAGTGTCACCCTCTGTCAGTATACCCACCTGCTTGGTTTTTCAGAAAACCTCATCCAGGTCTCCATGCACACAGATGAAAGGAAAAGTGCAAGGTAAAGGGTTGGATTGGCTCCATCTCTATGTAAAGATGCTCCCTCTATTGTCAAACAACAAGAGGATCCAGGTTTAGCTTTATTCATTCATTCCAATAGTATTGAGGAATCAGTGTGCTGGGAAGTACTACACGTATTGCAGCTACATAAGTTTTTAAAAACAAAAAGACACAAATCATTGTGCAGCATGGAGCTTGCATTTGAGGTTCCTTTATCAAAGGAGCTGGCAGCTTTTTCTGTACCCACCACCCCACTCCTCAGCTCATGCTTTTCCCAAAGAAATTATTCCCAAAATTGAATAATCTTATTATAAAATAAGTTTCTAAAGAACAGGAAACTAAGTATGATGGGCCTTTAGAAGTAAAGTCTCTGATCCCTCCAGTCTTTGTGAGCAGCAGAATGGGTCTCCTGGGGATGAGAACAAACAAGCCAATGTTCTCTCCCATTAACCCAAGTATTAGGCACTAATCAAATACATAGGTGCCTTACATTTCCTATCTTGAGGGCTAAATAGCAATCAGAAGCACTGCCCTTGAACAGAAAGAGTAAAAAGGGACTCTGTTCACTCTGGATATCTCCGTAAAAGAAGAAACAATACAGATTTCTAACAAGCATAGAGAAAATGGCTAAGAAGGATAGAAAAGTAGGCAAGGCAATCACACCAGAAGCACTCCTTCATGGCCTCATATAAACACAACATCACTTTTTATTTCACCTTTTCAAATATGGAGTAACTATAGCAAAGGAGTAGGGGAAAATGAGCAGCTATTCTTGGGCCTTTTAGAAAATGACTCCTCTGGCTCTTTGCTGAAAAGAAGCCTCTGTAGGTTTCAGCCTAAGGGAAAGTCATATACTTGTCTACGTGGTTTTCATTCTGACTCTGCCCTTCTTTTATGGGGTGAGGGGCATTAGAGACCTGAAATGTTCTCTCCTTCCAAAGCCTGTTTTATAAGATCTGCAGGTCACTAAGAGGCATTCAGGCAAAAGTCACCAAAAACCCCAAGTGCTTTTGGCTGTATAGCAACTATTTTACCATGAAATTGAGCCTAGCCTTTCTTTAAAATAAATAAATACTTGAATAAATTTTTTTCAGTACTTGTCTTATTTTTACTCTTAAAACTGAGCAAGTAATTCTATGCAAGTTACCAAATTGCAATTTTTTTCGAATTGCAAATATTTTGATGTTACAAATTTTAAGAATAAAATTACAAAACTCAACCTGCTATAAATGTGAATTTGACTTTTGCTAGATTCCCCCATATCATTAAAACCAAATGCTATGAGTGTAAAAAAAAATTTAGAGGGACAGAATTGCATGGGATAGTTTTCAAAACTTCACTAGGTGCTATTCAAACAATTTTAATATAGTAAGTCACATTTTCTTGAGTATTTATTATACAAATTCTATCAGTAATAAAAAAATTTTATGGTCATTTACATTTTTAATGTAATAGTTATTATTGCTTGGAAAAATATATTTTGTGATCAGTATTTTATTATAGTTCTTTTTATTCATTCATTTAATACTTTTTTTTTTTTTGCATGGACAAGCATCAGGAATCGAACCCGGGTCTCCAGCACGGCAGGTGAGAACTCTGCCTCTAAGCCACCATGGTGTGCCCTCATCATTTAACAAATTTTTTTTTTCCATACTGCTTGTGAGAATATCAAGAATTCAACTTGGGGAAGTTGAATTTCTCCCTTTTCTCACCGCTTCCTGAAGGGGGCTTTGCAGATACTTTTCCACTCACTGATCGAATCACTCTGGGATTCATCGGGTCATCACTCTGGACAAACCAGCAAAATCTCATATCCTACCTGAGATTCCAAGTACTTATGGCGTTCAATCAAACAATCTACATAACTTATATTAGGAAATGCACTAGTCAACATATAAATTTTGTAACTAATAAACATTTTTTGCTTTAGTCTCACACAGAAGGTGACATTTTAAAATATTAATTACCATCTATTTTCAGTACCCTGCAATGATGACATTCCTTTGTTCTTCCTCATGGAAAAACATTTTTAAAATTGTACCTTGTACATTTCACTATTATTATACACTCTAGGCATTCCTAGATTATTCCATCTCAATCTTTAACATCTATCTTTCTTTCTGATTTCATTTATGTCCCCAGCCCTCCTCCCTCTATCATTCTCACATGCAGCTTCATTCAGTGTTTTAACATAATTATATTACAGTTAGGTAGTATTGTGCTGTCCATTTCTGAGTTTTTGTATCCAGTCCTGTTGCACAGTCTGTATCCCTTCAGGTCCAATTACCCAATATCTTACCCTATTTCTATCTCCTGATGGTCTCTGTTAGGAACAAAATATTCCAAGTTTACAAACTGTGGTATATACATACGATGGAATATTATGCAGCTTTAAGACAAAATAAACTTATGAAGTATGTAACAACATGGATGAACCTTGAGAACATTATGCTGAGTGAGACTAGCCAAAAACTAAAAGACAAATACTGTATGGTCTCATTGATATGAACTGACATTGGTGAATAATAACAAATATTTTTGATCCCTTATTATACACCTAACATGATGCTACTGGAAAGGAAAAAAAAGGAACACCAGATAATAGTAATTTCTTTATAAAGAGCTTTAGTCTAAAGTCAAATATGATGTATATGCAGTTATTCAATTATGATTTCACAGTAAATTGTACCTTAAGTTAAATAAAGGGGTCCCCTAGGAGGAGCATCAAACTAAGCCCTGTGGGATCTGAAAATGTGCCCTTGGAGAAAAAATATCTAATCAAAAACAAGAAAAATAAAAAGACACTGGCCCAGTGAAAAATAAAAAAACATTGCGTTTCAGGTAGAAGAAGATTCTGTGTAAAGGACACAAGTTTGGCAGGTTTGGAAACTGAAGAAAACGTGATGTGCCACAGAAATGGTAAAAGTGACGCAAGTGGTAATGATAAGAAGTAAGGCTGGAGAGAAAGCAGAGACAGACCTTGAAGGGTCTTATAGAACCCATGGAACTCGGTGAAGGGTTTTACTATTACAAGAGTAAGAAGTTGTTGGAAGATTATAAACTAGAGCAGGAACAAATTACTTCTGTTTTGAAAAGATGGCCCTGGCTACATTGAGAAACAAGAGTAGGAGAACCACAAGATTAGAAGTAGAAAAATTCATTATGAGGTGGCATACCACAGAGAGGCAACAGTGATAGGAACTAAAGCATTTGCAGTGTAGGAATGAGGTAAAATTCAGAGGAAATGGTGAGATATTGAGACACTGACACCAGGCAAACTACTTGAAATCTTTCACAGCTTCAAACAGATGGTGCCACTCTAAGAAGTTGTGCAGTGCCCAACAGGTATACACATCCCATTAATCCACAATTTTTAGTTATGCAAGAATTTTCTCTTTTTTAATGACTACTAAGCTATTAGTGCTTGAATATTCCTTATATTATTTGGACCTATCTCCTTAATAAATGGAACGGTTAGATATTCCTTTCAGTTTGGGGTGTGCCATGAGAAAAACTAGAGTCGCTAAGGGTGCTGTGAACAGAGAAGGTTTGGCAAAATCTGGTTTGGGGCTTTGTGAGCAATAAATGAAATATGGGAGCATGGAATTTAAGATATTCAGGGAGGGGAGTGAAGACATGAGGTGGCTGTTGGATGGTAGGAAATGAAAGTCAATAGACTCAAGGTTACAAGGAGAATAAAGTACAGTTTCTATTTGGGACTATGGAAATGTTTTGGTAATGGATAGTGCTGATGATCACAAAACATCATGAGATAATTAAAAAGAACTAAATGTGGTTAAAAGGGCGATATTTTAGGTTGTGTATTTGTTACTAGGATGAGATGAAAATTAAGAAAACCCTAATCCCTGGGACTGTACAACACAGTGAGCCCTAAGGAAAGCCATGAACTATAATTAACAGCACAATTATAAAAATGTGCTTTCATCAATTGTACCAAAAGTATCACAGTAAAATGTAGGGTGTTAATAATAAGGTGGTATATGAGAATCCTGTATTTTATGTATGATTTCTCTGTAAACCCATAGCTTCTCTAATAAAAAAGTACAGTTATAGCTGGGATAAAGGAAAAAACAAGTACAGATACAGAGATTCTGCTCAGTGCAAAAGTTGTCCGAAGTTAAATTTTGAGGATGGAGTAGTTATGAGTGAAACCATGAAAATATCTGCCTTAAGCTCAACATGTCCCAAACAAACTTGACTCCTGCTCCCAAACTTCAAATGTTCTCCCTGCCAGTAAATGCTACCTCTAACCACCCATTTGTGAAAGCCAGAGGCCTGAAAGTCAATCCTGTTACTCTGTTCTCAGTTTCTTCTCATGCCTTAACAACAGCAACTCTTAATTATTCAGCCTTCTTGATATCTCTTGAATTGGGCTATGTTCATTCATTTTTGTCTTCTCCCAGGGTCACAATCCTAAATTATACAGAAGAAAAATAACACTACCAGAGATTATACCCTATTATAAAGTGTTAGGAATTAAAAAGAAAACAAGGACAACTTCTTAGGAGACTAAAAGAGAGAACTTCAAGGAAAAACGCCTGTCCAACATTGCCGACTAATCAAGATAGGAACTCAAAACTGTTTCTTGGATTTAGGTATAAGGAGATTGCAGAAGAAGGGAAGTCAGTTTCACTGGAGTAGGAAATAGGAGGGAATTAAGAAACAAGAAAAGAAATAAACAAACAGAAATGAATGATGACATAAAAGGTAAATCATAATTCTTCTAGGCAATCTGATAGCAATAGTACTTAGCAGAATAAGTGGGATCAGTAAGAGTTTTAAAATTTTGTTTGTTGGTTGCTTTGCTTTGTCAGGAAGGAAGGCTTTGAGCATCCTTGAATGCTGCTAGGGAGAGTCAGTAGAATAGTTGAAGAAACAAGTGAGAAAAATGTAATTTAAGAAAACAGATTCCAGAGGAAGTAGAACTGGCTCAGAAAAAAGGAGGATACCACTTGGATTATAACAGAAAGGAAAAGAAATAGATGGTTGTGATTTTAAGCTGTAAATATAATTTGTGTGTCTATAATTTACAGAGAAATTATAATTAATATTCCTCATTGTAGTTATCCTTCTCATCTTACTGATTTAATGGAGATGTTTTTGAAATACCAAACATGATGCTGGCTTTGAACTGATCAGATAGAGAGTAGAGATATTAGTGCTGATAAATACTGTTCATTGTCCCTCCCTCTTCTTTTATATTGTTTTTACTAGCAATAAAGTTTTCTTTGATTAAAACAGTCTTTCATTATATTGTTTGTATTTTCTTTGAGAATTTGTGTCTTCTTTTTTGGTAAGTACAAATGTTATGGTCTAGATGCTTGGTTATTCTAATGTTTATATTAATAACTTTATATAATAAAGTTAAATCTACTTTTATTGATCTATCAACTGGACATTGTTTCTCTTGTATTTAATGAAATATGAGGACTTAGACCACATCCACTCAACTTCCAACTCTCTCCATTTTATCCCAACTTATTTCCACTAGATAATAATTTTATGTATTTGAATTATAAGTATGATTGTATTTTTGAAAATATAGACACATTTATTTTAACCTATAACATCTATAATTGCTCTCTCCATTGAAATCTCCATTGAAACATTTCCTGGAAAAAAGAACCTAGTAGAGAAAAAACTTGAGAGCAGGAGTTCAAAAACAAATGCCCTGCCTACCCCACCCTTAAAATTCAAAGTCTTGGTGGAGGATGGAGACAAAAATACTAAAATAGGTTTCAAATAGGTTGAATGTCTCCCCCGTATTCACAGGCACAGCCTAAGAAGACTGAAGTCCTTTGAAGGAACCACATAATCAGAAAGGTCCCATGATAAATGTGGTATGAAAAAGAAGCTGATGAACAGTGTTTGGGGTGACTTCTATGCAGATAAGTCTGTGTACAGCCTTGCAGAAACCTGGGTGTAGCTGAGAGAAAAAAGGCAAGAATTCTCAAGCCTGCACTGTGGTTGAAGTGTGCCGAGACAACTGGTAGACCCAGAAAAGCTAAGTGTCAAGAAGAGGAGATAGCAGCCTGTGGGAAAAGCTAGGTCCACAATCACTGGCAGAACATGCCAGCACAAATCCTAAAACCAAGTTGGAACAGGTACAACTCAGCCATATGGCAAGAATAGGAACTAATTTTACAATATTAGGCAGGGTGAGAAACAAAGATCTGATTCAATTTCCTTTATGCCAAGCTATATGTAAAATTCCAAGTAACTTGGTTAACTTCTGGAAAGAATGGTGAATAATTCCTATAATATGTTTTATTTTAAGTGACCAAGTTTTGTTGATTGTATATCTCCCCCTTTGGTATGTGGCATGCAGTTAGGTGTCTTGATTTACCCAAAGACTGGTGAAGAGTGGCAACATCTCTATACCCAAATGGAAAGTTTAAGAACTATTGCATGCTTCTGTTAGCTCTCTTGTACTTTTGAAAGAAATATGGTGGCAATTTAAAGGAGGAGGAAACTAAAGAGATTGCCACTATTTTTCATGGATTGCAATTTAATTTTTTAAATTTTTTATTGATATATATTATATATTCACATACATGGATTGCAATTTTGCAACCCAATGTGAGTTAATAGTAGGCTATATAGTAACATATGAAAGATAAATTACAAACATGAAATTACAGAATTAGGCAAGATCTTATAAATAATTTAATCTGAACCTTGTTTTACAAAATTAGAAAATCAGTAGACAATCTTCATTGACTTACTATAGTCCCTACAGTTCTTGGAAGAATTAACATTGGGGTCTAGGTCCAGTGTTCTTCCTGTACAACTTATTACCTAGAACCAGGGTTCCTGATTTTGAGGCCAATGTTCTTTTCATGGGGAAAGAAAATATGTCCATATCTTGGTGTTTTGAGATCAGATAAATTCATCAGATGGTCTCCATCAAGATAACATATATATTTTTAAATTTCTCACTTATCTAGGGAAAATCAAAGCATTCATTCAATCACTCAGTCAGGAAGCTGAAAGAGCGGTGTGAAAGGCCAAGCTACGATAGTGCCTTTTAGAAGAATAGCAAAGTGTCCAGCATGAATAGGGAGAGAGTTAGAGGGAACAAGTTCAGATAGGAAGTGGTAGCAATGGAAAAGTCTAGATAGGAATTTGAAAGACTGCGGCATAGACTTTGAGTGAGATAGACATCTGTTGAAAAACCCTAAGGGAGAAAGGCAGTAATAAAGAAGATGCTGCAGTTATCTAGGTGAACAGTGTTGGAAGGAATGAAGGGATATATTTTGAAGATATAGGCAATAAGATTTGTAATAGATTAATATGCAGTGAGAGAAAATTCATATTAGACCTCTCACCTTGGACTTCTTCCTTAATAAGCACAAATTTAAACTGCTAGGAACTAGAATTTATCCTACCCCCTTATACATACATACACAGAATGTTAGAGAGCAACTACTTAATGATACAAACTTCGTTTCTCTGCCCTTGAACTTCTATCCTCCTCAGTAAAAGTGATAGCCACTTGAATCCTAGTATAGCTCCTTTTAGCTCTTCGCCCTATGCAACCTATCAGAATTTAAGAATGTTATGGACATATGGTTAGTTAAGTTTGAGTGATTAAACACTGATCAAAAGGTCTTCTTTGCATTTGACCAAAACTGTGTCCCAGACAAGTTAAATTCATCTTCACATTGACACACCCCAAATAAATGATATAACGTGAATTGAATATGCATCCCTGAACTTCTGTCTACTTCCTTTTTTTGAAACCACATGGTCCTTCAGTTCTCCTACAAATATATACAAGGATTTAGTAGCGCATGAAAGAGTATTTGGTTTTAACTATCTCAGGCTACACTTTATGTTAATTTATGTTCTTTTCCTTTGCAATTTTCAACCCATTTAAAAACAATGTGCTTAGTCATTCAAATCCAAGTTTCTGATCCCAAACTATCAAACTTTTGCACCTTTGCCTCACTCCTTTTTTTTCCTTCTATTGCAAAACTTCTATCTATGCTCATTAACTCCAATTCCTCTCCCTATGTTCTCTCTTCATCAACTTCTAATTGTATTTTCATCCAATGAACCCACCTAATAATATCTTTTCACAGTCATCTTTGCCCTCCAGGTTGGAAAATTTAATGGCCCATTCTCAGTCATCATCTTCCTTGACCCATCAGAAGCATTTGACACAATTGCTCACATTCTTTTCTTCAAAGCCCTTCACACACTAGTCTTCTAGAAAACACTAGCTATTGATTCTCTACTCACCTAAGTGGTTTCTCATTCTCATTCTGTTTACCTGATTTCTGTATCTCTGATGTTAGTATTCCCTAGAAATCTTTTCTCCCTATATTCACTCTAGAGTCTAGATTAACTCAACCCAGTTCATAGCATTACATGACATAAGACTGATGATTCTTAAAATTGTATTTATGGCCCAGAATTCACTCTTAAATTTCAGATTTGTGTGATCATCTCCATTTGGAGTCGAAGAGACATTCAAATTTTACATGTCTGAAATTAAAACAAACTTGACCTTCCTGCAGTCGTCCCCGTATCAGTTAGTAGCAATTTCATTCTTTCAGTTGCCAGGGCAAAAACTGGGCTGCATTTCATTCTTATAGCCACATCCAATCCATCAGTTTATTAAATCTGTCATACTCAAAATATATCCAGAATATAATCATTCCTCTCTTTCATCATTCTATTATGTTCTAAGATAACCTCATTTCCTAGATTACAGCAATATCCTTTCTGCTCTCCCTACTCCAGCTTCTGTGACCTGCACAATAGCCAGAGTGATTATTTTGAAAGATAAAAAAGAACCTGTCCTGAGAATCTTTGCATTTGAATCCCATATTGCCCAAATTAAGTGAAAGTCCTTACCACAGCCCCCAGGGCCCTCTTCATCACATCTTTTCTGCTCTTATCTATCTTAGGTTTTAGTACTCTCCCTGCTACCCAGTCTTCTCCAGCCCCACACTCCTCCTTATTAGTCCTGGAAATTTCAAGCACATTTCTGGTCTGGACCTCTTCACTTCCTCCTCCTTCTGTTGAGAATCTTCTTTCCCTAAATATTCACTTTGTGAATATTCCTTCATTGCCTTATTTACTCCATGTTCATTTCCTTATTCATTTCATGATCAATATCACCCTATTAGGGCGGTCTCTCCAACAAGTCTATATAGAAGAGCCTAAGCCTCCACTACCCAAGCCTAGCCAGGAGCCTCTGTAGTCCTCTTTTCGTGCTTCATTATTCTCCATACACTTAATACCATTTAATATGCCCTGTTTTACTTGTTTACTTGCTTATTATCTACCTTTCTCCATTAGAAAGTAAGCTCCAAGGGGTCAGGAGCCTAGTTGTTTTCTTGCTACATCCCTAGGACCTAGACTAGCAACTGGTACTAAGAATAGTCACTTGTCACTAAGCAGAATGATGACATGAAAGATAAATAGCACATCAAATTTTGACAGCAACAAAAAGTTGATTCAGATAAAAGTCATTTTCTTAAATATCAAAGTTCATCCAAAAACATGAAGGATCTGGCAAGCTACATTTGGGAGATGTAAATCTTTCTATTCACCCTTTTATGGGCTTTAAAATAGTCATGATATCTTTAAAATGCACAATTCATATTGAAAACCAATTGGAAAAAGTATGTTATAAAAGTTTTCTAGTGTTTATGTTGTAATAAAATAAATTTTAGAGTGCAATCATATCTCCTGTCTCCTGACAACTGCCATCTCTATATAAATCTGTTCTAGAAATGAGCCAAAGGATGACATTGCAGAATATCACCATGAAATTAAAGGCACATATATATATATATATATATTCCTTGATTAAACTTAGGGTTCACTGTTTGCATTGTGCCATTCCATAGAATTTAAAATTTCCCCTTTTAACCACATTCAAATATACTTTATTCTGACTTTTAAAGAAAATTTTAAAATTTTCTGTAAGATACAGTGCCCACTGCCAATTAGATGAATTATCATTTTAATGTATAATGAACAAAAGCTTTAAAAATTAAAAAAAAATAGAGAGATGAATGACATGAGTGTTTTAAAACTGTGGTGAATGAAACATTGTTATGCCTTAGTTCACATATAAATTAATGGATAATATGAACAGGTTTCTACCTCAAGAATGAAAAATACTAGCTCTTCAATCTTGATTTCTAAAAATGAAGTTCAGTTGCTGATAGTAGAAGTGGTAGGGTATGTGCTTCCAGATGACACATTTCTTTGCTGCACATATGGTATATTGGAGCTAAGCACCCCAGAAAAGCATCTTCTTATGTGGGCCTCCATCTAGTTGCTGATAGTAGAAGTGGTAGGGTATGTGCTTCCAGATGACACATTTCTTTGCTGCACATATGGTATATTGGAGCTAAGCACCCCAGAAAAGCATCTTCTTATGTGGGCCTCCATTGCAAGTGGAACATTTTGATGAGGTTATTTAGTTAAGTTGCTACCCACCTCAATCAGGATGGTCATAATCCTCTCAGTGAAGGTCTCATAGGGAGAGCCACAGGGAGCAGCCAGAAGCTGAAAGTCAACAGAACCTAGAAGAGAGACGCTGCCATGTGCATTGCCATGTGACAGAAAAGCCAAGGACCATGGATCCTTGGTAGCCAACCTTAGAATGACATAGTTTTGTGGGAGAAAGTGTCATTTTAATGACACCTTGATTGTGGACATCTAGCTTCAAAACTATGAGCTATTAAATTCCCATTGTTTAAGCCAACCCATTACATGGTATTTGTTTTAGTAACCAGGAGCTAAAACACACACTTTGTGGCTATTAAATAGACCTATACTGAAATATCTGGTTCATCAAGTGAAATGAATTGTAAATAAACATTTAAAGTTGAATGCCTTTAATGAGATGGAAAATATTTATTCAAGAAATCATTATACTTCCTAAAAGGAGTTTGAAAATTAGGCAAAGCTTTTAGGGCTGCTCCCTTACAAAAGAAGCAGCTGGAAGAGAACTAAACACACTGAGACTGGGGCTGTGCATTGTGAGGTGGGGACTACATGAGCATCATGAGATGTTGGGAAGGGTAAAGAGCAGCTGGAGTCAGGCTTTCAGAGAAAGCAAAAGTAGGAGAAATTTTACAAGTTGTTCCAAAGGCCTTATATAATGCCATAACTCCCTTCCCCATGAACTTCTAAATCTTTAGGAAAACAACAAAATTCTTGATATGGTGATGTAGAAACAACCCAAGAAGAAGGGTTTTGCACCAAGATTGGCCTTATCATAGAAACAAAAGGCCTGTGTGGTCGCAGGAGCAAACAGAAGAAGAAAACTTGAGAAATCAGAGATTTGGACTGTGACTCATCAATACATAAATTTGTGAGGGGCAGGGAGTCTTCTAAATAAAACCTGGATTATATTTTTAGGTCCTCACAAGGTCTCCTTGAATTAAGCTATATTTCCAATTGTATCTTAGGTTTAATTGTCACCTTAATACTCAGCATAAATTGCATCTCAGCCATACCTACATAGCATACCTACATAGCCATACCTACATACCTACATAGCACAGCCATACTTACATAGCCATACCTACATAGTGATGATGAACAGGCAAGAAAAATGATGCTCCTTAAAATATGCTGGGATGGATGTTAAAGATTTGATAGGAGGGGGAGAAAATTAAAAACTAATGTTTTAAATAAAAATCAACCATGCTTATCCTTATATAATCTTATTGGAACAATGACATCTAAAATCTCTCCATGAAATAAGGAGTAAGAGAATTCTGGATGGTAGTGCTTAACACAATCTCAAATGACACATAAAATTGAGTCATTTGTAGAAAAAGAAAGGAAATCTGGTCGAGCTGGCTAGATACTCGTATTCTTACTGATGAGAACAGATTCTCTGTTGAATAGTCTGTTCTTGGGAGAATAGCTATCAAGTCTCTGGGAACTACTGATTGAGACCACATGATAGCTGAGTCCAGAGCCATGAGCTGGAAACCCACTAATTATAGTCATGATAACAATAATTATAGAAAAATTTCAAATAGGCTTTTTAACAAAACTTAACTTTATAGATAAAAGGTTCACAAGTTGGTGTGTTTATTGGTTTTCTTTCTCTTGGGAACAATGAAATGATCTAAAATTGAGAATGTTGATGGACTGTGGACTTTGAGCCTTCTACATGATGCCCAATGAATGCAGGTGGCTGAAGGACGCACTGACGGAGAAGTAGATTGGCGAACGATAGTGTACATTTATGATCAAGTGTTGTGCTGCTACAAAAAGGAACAAAGTTGTGAGGCATGGAATGGTGCGAATGAAAATGTGGGACATTTGGTGAGACAAAATAAGCCAGAAACAAATAAACAAGAATGGTATGGTCACCTTTAGAAAATACTTATAAGAAAACAGGGGCCTAGATAGTAAGCTTTTAAAGCAGACACATTAAGTCCGGAGTGGTGATTAATATTTCTGGATTTTGAGAAGCTGTTTTATATATATAACTGGATATTTAAAGGTAAGAGCAAAGCCGAACAGGTTGAGGTTAAAGTAATTCAGAACATAGGGGTAAGGAAGACAGTGTCTATATTTTAGAAGCACACATACTCTTTGAGACAATGAAGGAAAGATTTACTTGACCTGGAACTGAAATTTTCTGAGGGCATAATCTAATTCAATCTATCTGTATAGCTCATTTGAACAACTGAAACACAGGGAGCACAGAATAAGAAAGAGGTTCTTTACTCATGTATAGATTATTGTAATGCCTGGAAACATCTTACAGTATGGTAAGCAGATAATCAAAAAGTACTGGTAAAGTCCCCTGAGGGAGGGGAGAAAGAATATGGAGCTATTAAACCTTACATTCGGAATCCCCTGATACTGTGTCAAACTTTAAGGACACCCAAATCAATAGGCCATGCCCTTGATCGTGAGGCTTACTCTTGTGAAGCTTATGTAGGTAGTGGAGAAGCTTAGACTACCTATAGACATGAGTAAGAGTTACTTCAGGAGGACCTCTGCTGTTGCTCAGATGTGGCGTCAGTCTCTCTAAGCCCAACTTTGCCCTTCCCCCTATGTGGGACATGACATCCAAGGGTGAAAGTCTCCCTGGCAACATGGGAGATGACTCCCAGGGATGAATCCAGACCTGACACCATGGGATCAACAATTCCATTCTGACCAAAGGGGGAAAGAAATGTAATTAATAAAGTATCAGTGGCAGAGAGAGTTCAAATAGAGTTGAGAGGCTACTCTGGGGGTTGCTCTTACCCAAACTTCAGTTAAACCTTGCTAGCTATCATAACCTGCCAACCCCCAATCAGACCATTCCAGCCAATCCTAAAGAACACCTAGGGCAATATATAAGGTACAACAAGGGTTCCATGAACTAGAGTAACTTTCCAGAAACCTACAACCTCCAGATAGGTCCCTGGTCCAGATAAGTCCTGACACTTAGCCCAGCCTCTCCAGAACATCAGATAGTTCCATCTCCCTACCCCATATTGGTGACAGACCCTTCCAATATCAAAAATTTAGAATTGTCATAGCCCAAACAGCCCCATTGAGAGGTATGGAAAGATCAAAGGTGATGGTGGAATTATACATAGAAGATAGGACTTAACAAATGAATATGAATGATGAATCATTAAGCTGATATCTCTTTTAGTCTCCAGTATTTTAAAGCAGCTGGAAGTAAAAACCTAAAATTGTGAAACTGTAACCTATGTCAAACTCTAAATTATGTTCTACAACTAACTGTGGTGCTGTGCTTTGAAACTCATTATATATATATATATGTATATATGTATATATATGTTATTTTTCACAAAAAAGAAGGAAAAAAGTTTATTGTGATGATAAAAAAAATATTTAAGCCCTCTAGCTCCTATATTCTGGAGCAGCTAGAAGGAAAAATCTGAGAAGATTGCATGGTAGCCTATGAGAAACTCTTGGATCTGTCCTGTACCCACTTGTTGAAGAGTGCTTTGAAAACTATTGCTTTTTTATTTCTTTGCTTTACATATATGTTACACTATTCAATTAAAAAAAAGCTAAAAAAAAAATCACGATTGTATACTTCTCAAATCACTGGATAGAAAGAGACAAAGACATAATAAAACAAAACATAAAAAACCATGAAAATGAAATACAGAAAATGGAAAGCAGAAAACATAAAAGCAGATCCAAATATATCAATTTTGACGAAAAAGAGGCTTGAATTATAGGTTATACAAGCCACAACCTTGATGAGAAGACATAATAGTATGAAATATTTAATTTGCTATAAATGTATTAAAAATATATTTACATTCAAATAAAAATTTTCAACAAGAACATTTTGGAACATTAAAAAAGATTCTAAATTCACCTGCTGAAAGAATATACAATAAGAACAAAAACTACATAGAAAAACCATGTAATATTTAAAATAATTATGACTTCTAGAAATTAAACATACTTGAAATGAGAACAGATAAATAGAGGAAAATTGAAAGCACAGAAACAGAATCAGGCTTATGTAAAATTATATTGCAATAATGAGATGACATTTCAAATCAGTAAAATGATAACAATTTTTCATTCATGGTGTTAAGATTGGTTAAAATTTTGAGAATAAAAAACAAAGTTAAGATAGCATTACACGGCGGGCAACAGAGGTTCAGTGGGAGAGTTCTTGCTTGTCATTCGGTTCCCATGCAAAAAAAAAAGTATCACATACCTTACATTAAAATTAATTCCAATATTATACATATAAAAATGAAACCAGTGAGGAAAATTAGATATGGTTTTATTCTGAATTTGGAAATCAGTATCTTTTAAAATTATAATGTCAAAAAGAAACCATATTAAAGAGTTAAACTAAACTCTATAAATGGCAAAATTAATACATATGAAAACGCCATAGAAAAATAAAAGACAAACCACCAGGAAAAAATTAATGACGTACATATTACATAAAGGTTAATATCCTTCTAATAATATGATGCATAAAATTTTTTTAATACTATTTTTATTTGGTCTTCTAGTACACCGGGGCATTATTCCTGCTCTATGTTAAAACAGCCCTGTTGAGATCTTGTTATTCTGTACAGGATATTGTAATACTTTAATACATTCCAGACTATTTTGGACACAAAATAAATAAATAAATAAATAAATATATGTATATGTTGCTTGAGGGAGGGAGAAAAAAATGTGGAGCTATTAAACTTCCCTACTTGGGGAATTTCTTATATTCTCTTAAGCATTAGGGACTCCCAATTTAATCAGCCAATTGGGGTTTGCCCTTATGAAATTTATTTCTCTAACCGAAGCTGAACTTATTTTATAATTATGCCCAAGAGTCACCCCCAGAGAACCACTTTTGTTGCTCAGATGTAGCCCCTCTTTCTAAACCAAACTGTGCAAATAAACTCACTACCCTTCATGGGACATGACTCCCAGTATTGTAAATCTCCTTGGCATCCTGGAACTTGACTTCCAGGGATGAGGCTGGCCCTGGCATCATGGGATTTAGACATGAAACAAAATAAAATTTCTGCGGCTAAGAGATTTCAAATTGAGTTGAGAAGTCATTCTGGAGGTTTCTCTCATGCAAATCAGATATTGCAAATTGTCATAGTATGCCAAGCCCCAACCAACAGTATTCCTGAAAACCCTAAAGTATAACCTGGGTTCTATCTGAGACTGTATAAAAGTTTTACCATTAAGTTTATATTTTCAGAAACTTAAAGCCTCCAGCAGGCTCCTGTGCTATCTATAAGCCCCGACACTCAGAGGTAACAGTCGCTCCGAGAACATTAAGTGGTTTCATTCCTCTACCCCATAATTTCTAACCCCCCATTTCAGCATGAAGAAGTGAGAATGGTCATTGCCCAGATATCCCTGAAGATTGAGAGAATGACCAAATGAGACTGAGGACTTGCAAATGAGAAGTTAGGATTTAGAAATTATCATGACTACTGAATGATTATGTAGATTGTGTTTGTTTCTAGTTATCAGAATAGCCAGACAGAAATATCTGAAATTGTGGAACTGTAATCCAGTAGACTTGATCTTTGGTAATGATTGTATAACTATATAGCTTTCATCTTGTGACTGTGTCATTGTAAAAATCTTGTGACTGATACTCTCTTTGTCCAGTGTGTGGGTACATAAGTAATAAAAAGTAGCCATGCATGGAAAAAAAAAAAACAACGTAGCCCTGCCACGCTAACTACACTGATTTATTGAGGGGTGGGAACCTGACCCAAGCTAGATGCCAGTCCCTGACCGCTCACTCTTAGTCCAAAAAAGCTCCTTTCAATAGTCAGACTGACAAATCCTCACTGGATACCTCAGACACCAGCTATAGACAGATTTGAATCCCTTTCTGAGAAAAGTGTGGCATGTTTGTTGCAAGAACTATCACTTTCTTTTTTATTAAACATTTTTTTGTACGATATAACATATATACAAAGCAAAGAAATAAAAAAAAAAAGCAATGGTTTTCAAAGCACTCTTCAACAAGTGGTTACAGGACAGATCCAGAGCTTGTCATGGGCTACCATATGATCCTCTCATATTTTTTCTTCTAGCTGCCCCAGAATATAGGAGGCTAGAGGGCTTAAATACTTTTTTATCATCACAATCGACTTTTTTCTTCCTTCTTTTATTGTGAACAATAACATATGTACACGAAAGCTATAAATTTCAAAAAATAGCACTGCACTTAGTTTTCAGACTTTGGCATGGGCTACAGGTTCACAATTTCAGTTTTTTACTTCAAGCTGCTCTAAAATACTAGAGACTAAAAGAGATATCAATTTAATGATTCATCATTCCTATTCATTTGTTAAGTCCTATCTTCTATGTATAATTCCACCATCACCTTTGATCTTTCCATACCTTTCAGTGGGGTTGTTTGGACTATGGCCATTCTAAATTTTTGAAATTGGAAGGATCTGTCGTTAATATGGAGTAGGGAGATGGAACTATCTGATGTTCTGGAGAGGCTGGGCTAGGTTTCAGGACTTATCTGGACCAGGGATCCATCTGGAGGTTGTAGGTTTCTGGAAAATTACTCTAGTGCCTGGAACCCTTGTGGAATCTTATATATTGCCCTAGGTGTTCTTTAGGATTGGTTGGAATGGCCTTGGTTGGGGGTTGGCTGGTTATGATAGGTAGCAAGGTCTACCTGAAGCAACCTCCAGAGTAGTCTCTTGACTATTTGAACTCTCTGCTGCTGATACTTTATTAATGACACTTCTTTCCCCTCTTTTTGGTCAGGATGTAAGTGTTGATCCCACAGTGCCAGGTCTGGATTCATCCCTGGGAGTCATCTCCCATATCTTGAGGGAGACTCTTACCCCCGGACGTCATGTCCCACATAGGGGGACGAGCTATCACTTTCTATGTTTCTAGCCTCAAGGACAAAGTTGGTCTGAAAGAATGATGCTGACATACAGATTGCAGTAGTCACACACACATACACACGTACAACTAAAACACATACAAGCACACACACACACAGAGCACATGAACAAAGCAACACATACACACACAGTCATACTCTTAGAAATTAATTCAGTTTGTTCTTAAGGTGTTTGGTGGGTAAGATACTCTACTGGCAGCTGTATGAGCCAAGAAAATGTATATGAATCTGCAGATATAATCACAAGTCCACAAGTACCGCTGTGAAAATCAAAATTGAATTATGCTCAATTGTGTGAACTAGTCATTTTTTTTCAAATTGAGATTTTCTTATTTTCTTGAAAAGAATGCACCAGAATAAATAAAGGAGATTTTTAATCAGATCAAAAACCCTTTTGGGGGGAAACTTCCTCTTTATGAAATTGACCTAAGAAATTTGACTTCCATTGTGAAATATTCCTTTAAGATTTTTGTTGTTGTTGTTCTCGTGTTTATTATGAAGAACTGTCAATGCTTGCTTTAAAGGAAATATTGAACCATTTTCCATCTATTGTATTGTCTTGAAGGAGGGGCTAATCCTCATAATCTCCAATTAGGACATAAATATCACATAGTTTGTACTAACAAAATTCCTCTTCTGAAGCATAACTATCATTATTACAAATAATAACAGAAGACTTCTATTCCAAAAAAGCTATACTGTTTGCATCATAAAGCAAAGAAATTTAATTCTCACCATATAGACAGATGAAAGTAAATCCTTTCAACATACAGATGTCTGAATGATTTACGAAAGCACTCTAGCTTTAAACTGTACTTATCAAATGCATCTATATTTCTATTCAAATTTGTATGAAGAATATATAGTGTAAATCATTGCAATGCATGTGAATTTTATGAGTTTTGATGGTCATTAATGTATTTTATCATAGGTCTTCGAAGTCAGCTAATCACTATTACCATTTTCAGCTAGAAATATACAATGTAGTCCCTATTTTTGGTGACTTTGAATCATGACTCTTGGGTTATGATCTCTACATAAAAAGCATAAAATGAATTGTCTGTCAAATAGTATGCACTTTGGCTGCAATTAAAATTTCCTCTACAACAACATCCATCTTCTGTCACCTGATGGGCACATAAAAGTCAAGTTTTCTGTAACATTGTTAGATGTTAGATATGCTGAATTGTGCCAACTCAGATTATATAAAAGATGGGCAAGATGTTATAAAAGTAAACACTAAGACTCAAACAAAACTTGTAATCATCCTTATATGAGAACCAAGAGAAGTAGGGTAAAGTGACTGTAATAGGTTTCTTTAAAACAATGATGTTAATGGATTTTATTTAAAAACAGAGCTGTAGCTTGAGTGAGAGGCCTGTAAGAGATAGTTTAATTCAATGTAGTATTTATTGAATATCTATGTTTAAAAAAACTGATATAGAGTTCATAAGATAGAAAGTCCTATCTAGTCTGTTGAGAATATACTATAGATACTCCAGTAGAAAGAGCCGTGCAATAATTTGTAAAATATGTCTAAATATCCACAGCTCTGTTTCTTTACCTGTTATCCTTAAAGTGGGATTGGAATAAATGAAAACAAAATTGTAATACATAGATCTATAAGTCTCATGATACAGCTACCAATTTATTTAGGTCTACTGTCATGTCACTAAGTTTTAGAATTTTCTTTATAAAGGTCAAGCATAACTTTTGTTTCATTTTCCCTTAGAAACCTTAGTTTTATTTCAATTATGAATTAATTGTTGTAAGAATTATTTTTCTTGTGCTTTGTTACTATCATAATGGAATGCTACCGATGGTTGTTCATTGATCTAGTATTTTAAAAACCTCTGTGAACTTTTAGTTCTCACAATTTCTTCTTGCTTTAAAATAAATACCATAAAGACCGTATTATGTGAACCAACCAAAAACAAGCTAATTGTGTAGAAGAATAATTATAATGTATGTGGGCCTAGAAAACCAATATAGAATAATAATACCTGAAAACAGTGACATGTATGCTACAAGTTGTACGATTGGAATTAAAATGCTCTAGGATCCTTGTATTATTTGGTAAGAGTGTAAAGATAATTATCCTTGTCCAATATAACTTTCCAATATGATAGCTATTATCACATGTGACTATCAACCACTTGAAATGTAGTTCATGTTCTTGAGAAACTGATTTATTTTTTAATTTTAATTAATTTACAGTTAAACGTCTATATGAAGCCAGTAGCTACCATAAGGGGCAGCAGGGATATGAAACATTTTCATTATCTCATTAATTCTGTTGGACAGCACTGTCAAAAGGAATCTCTAAAAGAATAGCGACAGTACATAAACTCCAAGACACAGAGGAAAATAATGGAAAGAAAAAGAATCAATCAATAGAAAATGTCAATATCTCATCAGATTATTTTATGAGAAAAAGAAACGTTGGGATCAATAGAAAGTGCAAAGCAAGAAAGAAGAATTGAATTACAATAAGTAATATATTAATAGTCAGAATAAATGATAAACCAAATGATCTGACAAGGTACAAATATCATCAGGTTGGATTAACATATCAAGGTTATTCATTTTTACTTATACCATTCTGCCTTATTTGAGTACAGTTCACCACTTAAAAACAGATAGTAAATGAATTAAGGTCAGAGCTTTTACTAATGCTTCCTTCTATCTCCTCATGGCATATGCAGGATTTGAACCTTTCTGTGTAATAAATAAATAAGTAAATAAATAAATATAAACCTACTTCTATCAGATTAATAATTAACTTATCTCAGTTTGTGCTACATGTTTCTCTGTAGACATGCTCACTTTTAAATTTGGTTTTGGTATTTATAATTTGATATCAGCACTGAGTCCTATAATGTCATAGATTTTTCCAGAAGCAGCTAGAATTGCGTTAGCTCTCATCATCGTGAAGCTACCTGGTCATATAAATATTTCATTCACATTTATATGTAAGCCAAACAGAAAACAGTGGAACTATTTTTTTTTAACAACTTTGCTTCGGCGATTTCTGCTTTCTTTTTAAGTTGATCTTTCTGTGCTGTTTTACAATCCAGTTTGGAATTTATATATTTGTGTTTATTCTGATAGTTAAGATTTGCTCTTCTGCTTCACATCATGCTAGCAGTCTTGATTCATTCACGTCCTCATTCATCTCCGTTTGTAGCCTAATTAATATGTTAGAGGGAAGAAGTGGTAGCCAACAAGAGGAAGCCCAGAACACAAATTTCATAACAACAAAACAAGTATTTAAAAAATTAATAGGGTCTATCATGAAGTTTGTAAAAGGTATGCATGATTAAAATTCATTATCTTTTTAACCAACATATTCTATAATTCAGTGAAATTTAAATATATGAAAAGTAGTGACATTCTGATTCAACAAGGATATATAATTAATATGTGAAGAATGATGATTTTTTTCATCTTGGCATAACTGGGAGACATTTAAGTGGAAGAAGGAAGTGCTTATAATCATGGAGAAAAACTAAAGTGCCATACTGGAAGGAAGGCTAGAATCGCCCAGATATGTTAGTGGCACAGCTCTATGGGGGCACTGTCAGCTGTGGTCTTCCCCCTCACACTCACTGGACAATATTGAGCTCACCTACATTGAGTTGGCATGCAGTTGGCTCCTGTCAGCAGGGAGACTACACATGTATTCAGAGACCATTGGGATGTAACCTAATTTAGGGTTGGTACAATAAATTAATCGATTTTTTAAATTTCCAATGTCTAGTACAATGTCTAGAACACAACAGATATTCTATACAGATTTTCACATTTGATAGATTGTTTCTTTTCCAAAAAGAGTAAAATTCTTCCAGTTCACTTAATATGGCAAGGCAGTGCCCAGATCGGCAGATGAATTCAGCACTGTGATTGAGGAACTCATTTCAATGCTCTGACCTCCATATTCTTGCTCATCAAGGTGTGGTCTATGGACGTGTAGAATCAGCATCACAGAAAAACATACTAGAAAATTAGAAAACATACTAGAAAATCATACAAGTTCCACCTACGAATCAAAATCTGCATTTTAACAAGGGTCCCAGGTGATCTGTAAGCAAACTAAGCAGACAAGCACTGCCCTAGATCCTGTGTGATAGAAACTTTGCTAGTCGCATTCACAAAGGTAGGTGGTATTTCCAATGTTTAAGTACAGTGGCTCCGAAGTCAGATAAATTAAATTGGATTAGCCTGCACTTCCTCCTAAGTATAAAGCTTTGGGGCAAGTTACTTAACTTTGCTAGGCTCAGTTTTATCACCTCTAAAGTGGATGGGAGAGCTGTTACAGTATTTTTCATACAGAATTGTTTCATACAGTGAAATAGTATATGTGAAGTTACTGGCATATACTAAGTGCTCAATAACAATGAGTTATTATTAACTCTTTAAAGCTAATAAGGGGCTAATAAATGTGTAAACAATTATTTTTCTGCAATTACACAAGGTTTGACAATCAATCAGAAATCAAGGAATTCTTACCCTTAGTTGTCAACCAAAATGACATGCAAGAATTATATGATGTAAATTACTGTTGGTGGGTGGCTATAGCCTTTCAAAATAGGGACTGCTAGCTAGTTATGTTTGAGGGCCTCAGAAAATTGTCTCTGAAGTGAAAGTTGAGACTATCTGGATTAAAAGAAGAGAAAGGTGATTGTGCAAATAAAATTTTATCATGGGGCCTACTGTAGTGACACCAAGATTAAAAGTTATTCTTGTATTTCCAAAAATATGCAAACAAGAATCAAATACAACTTATTGTGCTATAAATTTAGAAAGGAAAGTACATTGATGATACAAAATAAATGTATGTCACTACTACAAAAATTGATATGGTTTAGTGTTTCCCTATCATCTTTGGAGACTAAAGATGGATTGAAGATCAGTGCTGATCTTAGAAAATTCAATGAGCAAAACACCTATAAAAATGCATTGATTGCATAATTAAGACCGTGCAAAGGGATTACAGAATGCATCCCTTCAATGGAGTTACAGGAGAACTGTAAAATTAAGAATGTCAATGAACAATACTAGAAATAGAATTTTTGACAAAATTCTCCATAAGAATCCCAGAAAACGAATCTCTGTCTTCTCCCACATCCAAAAGTTTGGCCCCTCTGCATTTCAGGACTTATCTGGTCCAGGGACCCATCTGGAGGTTGTAGGTTTCGGAGAGTTACTCTAGTGCATAGAGCCCTTGTAGAATCTTATATAGTGCCTTAGGTACTCTTTAGGATAGGGAGGAATGGTTTTGGGTTGGGTGTGACAAGTTATGCTTTCATATATGTAGCGATGTCTAACTGATGCTTGAGTAAGAGTGACCTCCAGAGTAGCCTCTCAACTCTATTTGAACTCTCTCAGTTCAAATATCAGCCACTGATATCTTATTTGTTACAGTTCTTTTCCCTTTCAGTCAGGATAGCATTGTCAATCCAAGGTGCCAGCGCCAGGCTCATCCCTGGGGGTCATCTCCCACACCATCAGGGAGCCTTTATCCCTGGATGTCATGTCCCACACAGAGGAGAGGGCAATAATTTCACTTGCAACTTGGGCTTAGAGAGAGAGAGAGAGTCCACATCTGAGCAACAAAAGCGGTCCTTCAGATGTGACCCTTAGGCATACCTATAGATAGGCTAAGCTTCTCTGCCATATACATAAACTTCACAGAAGCAAGCCTCAAGATCAAGGGCTTGGCCTACTGATTTGGGTGTCCCTAAAATTTGTTCTGCCTTTATTTCTTTGAATATTTTTGCCCCTTTCTCTCTTTCCTCTCCTTCCAGAATTCCCATATGCATATAGTGGTATGCTGATAGTGTACCACAAGTCTCTTGAGTTCTGCTCATTGCTTTTATCATTCTCCTTTTCTTTCTGCTCCTGAATAATTTCAACTGTCTTGTCTTTGATTTCAGTGATTTTCCTTCTGCCAGCTCCAATCTTCTGTTAAAACCCTGTAGGGAATTTTTCATTTCAGTTTTTGTGGTCTTCAATCCCGGTATTTCTGCACGGTTCTTTTTAAATTTCTGTTCCTTTATTGAAATTCCCACATTGCGCCTTTATTACTTTCCTGGTATCCTTCAGTTTTTTCACTGTGTTTCCTTTTAATCCTGTGAGCATATTGAGGATTACTTTTTAAAAAAATATTTTCCAGTATATCCAAAGTTTGGTCTTCTTCACTGATGGTCTCTGGACATTTATCTTATCTTTTAGATGGGCTATTATTTCCCGTCTCTTGTTTGACTTGTAACCTTTCATTGCATATGGTATATTTTAGTATTTTAAAGTGTTAACTTCGGGATTTAGTCCCTGAGTTCTTTATTCCTAAAGGTTGTATTCAGCTAGTGATATGATAGAGAGCTCCTTGCAAGCAAAGGGCTAACCAGAACAACCGAACCAATGCAAAAGACATCTTTCATAGTCTGCAAATTGCCTCTGCATTGGATGGTACTCACCTTTAGAGTTCAGTTCTCTTATCAAGAAGATCGGCCCAAGGCAAAAGTGAAATTCATATCCTTCCCCACTTTTCTGAGCCTGAGTGTTGTCCTTCTTTTATGCCCACCAGTGGCCTTAGAAATTCCCTTATTTACAGGAAATTGAATGCCCTCTCTCCTCCCTCTGAATTGGACTCACCCCCTTCCTGCGTGCTCTGTTGTGTTTCTTCAGGTAGGTTATCCTTTGTCCCTGGCTGTTTTTATTTCATTGCTCTTACACAGCTTCTGCCTGCAGCATACATCCTGAGAGGGCTGGTGAGAATCTTTCCCTGTTCAGTATTTCAGGCTGTCTGCCACCTAATAGATTGGCACTGATGTAGAAGCACCCCAGTAGGCACTCAGGAGTTACTCAGCTCTCTCTCCATAAGAGGGCTACGGACCCACAATGGAGCGCATACAAGCAAGGTGGGCTTGGGGGAAGGATCAGCAAGGACTCCATGAGTTCTCCTATCTATGTTAAAACTACCTTTTCTTGGGTGGCTGCTGTGGCTCAGCAGGCAGAGCTCTGACCTGCCATGCTGGAGGTCTGGAGTTCAATCCCTGGTGCCTCCTGCCCATATGCAAATTAAAAAATATATATATAAAAAAAAAAAAACTACCTTTTCTTGATTTGACACTTGCCCAGTTACTGAAACACTTTAATTGTTTTTCAGAATTTGGAGAAAGATGGCTTTGCCAGATTTTGCTAATTGTTTAAAGCTTATGTGCAGAATGGCACCCTTGAATGCCTATACCCACCCTCCACATTGGTCAATTGGAATTTCACTACTATTTATGAGTCCTGTTTAATAAGCCAGTTCAGATTTTTCATTAATTGAGGCAGATTTTCATCACTTATTCATGTTTTACATGTTCCATTTGTTCTTTTTTTCTGGAACATTGATCATCTCTTTGAAGAAAGAATTCCATATTTTCTGTGTTTCTGTATTGTCGTGGTTTTCTTTTTGCTTTTTTTTAAAATCTGTTTATCACCATTTTCCACCATTTGTTTTTTAATTTTCTATATCTGAGTGCTATCTTTAGTTTGACACTCTCATGAATGATTTTGCTATGTATAATGTTGGATATGCTTTTGTTAATAAATATTTCCCATTTCTTTTCAATGCTTGTGCTTTCATTTAGTCTTTTTATATCATCCAATTCCATATCTACTCTATCTATTAATGTCCTTACATCCTCAGTTTTTGTTTCATAATGTTCATACAGCAATACATCTTAATTGAGACCACAAACAACATGCCTTGTAAAATTTACTTTTATTTCTTATAGTAAAAATTTATTCAGATTAATCTTTTCCTTTATATCTTTAATGTTATTTTTTGCACACTCTTGAACAATGATAGTTCAATCTAGGTCAATGATTTGTACCTAAGCATCATTACTGGAGTCTTTTTGATCCTCTTCCTATTACATTTAATTAGTGTTAGAATCATCCTCTCAGTTTATAAGTAGGAAGAATGATTGATAGTAAAACCCTTTGTCTGTGTGACTCTAGGGACCTGAAATAAAGATAGAGAAGGAAGTCCCTGCTCTTGCTAAATCATTTGGTTGTACAGAAAAGACCTAATGTCTTAGATGATAGTAAGTAGTCTGCAGTTTTTATTTGAAATAACATTGAATGGGAACCTACACCCTCACCCCTTAAATTCCTCCATGAGAGAACAATCTTGTCCTCAATTTTACTTATCTTTCACTTCCCGTTTCCAATTTTAAATCTCAAGGTGCAATAATGCAACGTCTGCCAATTTTGACACTGGCTATATTGAATTCAGAAAATCTAGACTTAAAATAAAAAGAATAAGAACAAATGAAGGTGATGGGAAGGAGGAACTGTAAATCAACCTTTGTTGCTTCCAAAAACTACCTTAAAAACAAAAGAAAAAATTGATTTAACAGAGTTTAAAGGTAGTGTTCTTTCTTCTGGTAAGTAAAAGCCAGTCCAGTGTAGTGTGTGGAAATCTTCTGCCACAGTGTATTTCAATGAGAGCACTGTTGAACTTTTGGTTCAACAATTTCTTATGTTGGGGATCCCTCACACATATTGTAGGATGTTCAATGTCCCTGGTATACATTCGCTAATTACCAATAGCATCAACAGTCCTTATAATACATCAAACAATTCCCCCACACTTTTCTAAATACACTGTAAAGGGGCAGTCCTATAGAGGTTGATAAATGCTGCCGGAAACCACTGTTTTGCCTCAAATTCCTTTTGGATATTTTAGTTAAAATTCTTCCTAAAGAAGAATGCAGTACTACTGTTTTATTTTCATATTTCTTCTATGTTTCCATTTCAGTGGGAAGCAAAGCAATTTGAAATCAGTTATCTCATGCTAGCTTCTATTTTAGTCAAGAAAACTAAAAATAAATTCTATTTTTAATTCAAATGTATTAATTGAACACAGATGGTGACAACTCTTTAAGGAGAAATTGTAATTCCATCACTGTTTATTAGTTCATTGTAACAAAATAGAACCTCTTCAAGTGATATGCCTATCAGTGTACAAGTCTTAGAATATTTGTAAATAATAGTTGATCTCTTCTATATCAGATCATTTTCAGAATTGAAAGATGTTTTATTGATAAGCCTTTTGCTTTTTACTTTTCACAAAATTTAAGGGCTAAAATGTTCTTAAGGCAAGATGGGTCTTGAGGTTAGGCTCTGAATAAATAAGTTAAACTGAATACTGTTATTATCACATCATATTTGTCTTTTCACTAAAAAGAGACTTCCTCACCTCTGGAATCAATCCTTTTATTGATATAGAAATAAAGAAAATTGCTATTTTTGTGTTTATGTTTCTTCACACATGATATTATTACATTATAAATTAGCGACAATTAGACCCATATGGTTTGCAATACCCTTAATGTCCATTTTCTATACTAATACCTTTTATTAGATCTAGGAAATTTTATTGAAATTGTGCTTTGAATGATTACAAATGAAGACATTGTCTTTAATAACAAAGAGAGTGATTTTAATGAGATCTTCAATTTTGTCAAGGAACTATTGACACTAAACGAAAGTTTAAATTTTTAACTGTACACATTATGCATTGACTGGGCTTTCTAAGCCCAAATTTACTAGTTCTATTTATTTTATCTTTTGTTAATTAAGTAGAAAACCTACAGAATTGTCAAAAGCCTTTGTGTGCATTTATGATAACCATGAGGAGATTATATTTGACCGGCATTCCTTCTTGCAGTCTTCTACCAGCACATAAAAATGCCACAAGGTTTTTCAATATAAAAGTGACATCTTGGGATCATTTACTTAATTTAATTAACTCTTTTTGCTTTCATTGTGAACTATGTGGAGAGAACTGGAAAAATGAGAAATCTTTCAGATATGTAATTTAAAATATTCTAGTAGCTAAACATAAAAAAAAGAGAAATATGGGATATTAATTTTAATAATATGTATATTCAACACCACCTATCCATGATATTATGTTTCCAATCTATAATCTATACAATGATTTTTACTGATATATTTTAACATTATTTTATACTCGGTCTTCACAATCCAGTGGGTATTTCATACTTACAGAACATTTCAATTTAGACAAGTCACATGCCAAGTCCCTGTGTGGGCTCTAGATTTTACTACTACTAACTGAGGAGATAGAAAGGAAACCAAGGGGTAAAGGAGGAAAAGAAAGGGAAGTTAATTCAGTCAATATACTCAAATACATTTTTCCTTACAATGTCCAGAATGTGGAAAATATGGTTCAATTTCCTCTTAGATTATACTTGATCAAATCAAGGCATCTTTTCTTGAGAGACTCAGGTAATGGCAAGTAGAAACAAATGCAGGGAAGGTGAGTAACTTTCAGCTGCCCTAGAAGGCAGCATATCAAACTAAATATAATTAGAAAATAATACAATATACAGGCAACTTTCCAAGAGATCACAATCTGAGTCTGTTTTAATTAATTTCCAAGATCATAATTAAATCAAACTTTTAGAAATAAAGAATTAATGCTAATAATTTCAAAGGTCAAAAAGAAAACAAAAAATCATACAAAATACATTCAATAGCTGCCTATTTTAGGTAAAATCTATACAGCTCAAATGTCCAAATATTTCATAAAAAATAAGCATAAAAATTTGTAAACTTAAATGCATGTTAAGTTTGGTAGGACATTTTCACTGTATAGAATCCCTTTCCTGCTTTTTAACAATGTAGAATAAAATCCCCACATCTTATGCCATCCTGTGTCAGTGGCATATGATGTATGTGGTATCTTAGATGTACACCAGCCAGCCTCTTAACAAATTGAGAACATTTAACTGATTTATTTCTGTAGGTTACACCAAATAGCAATAAATCCGCATTTTTTCAGAGCAAGTACAACGTGGAACAAGGCTAAAACTAAAAAATAAGATTTTACCAAGGAACAGAAAACCTATTCAAAGTTTCTGTCTCCTATTTAAAATATTTACCTGCTTATTGATAAATTTTTTTAAAATAAAAAATCCCAAGCTTTCAAACAAAAAAGAGCTAGAGGGCTGTCATAAAAGGCCAGATAAAATGACGATAGAATCCGCCAATGACCAATTAGAGCAGACAGCATTGACTGAACGCAAGATTATAACTGAGCTCCTGGCTGGTCTGACATTGGGAGATCACCGAGTAATGAAAAACGCCATTTTCACCCGAAAGAATAACATGTAGCTGTGAATTCAGAGCATACCTTCAGATAAAAACTACCATAAAATATTTGACGTAAAGAACCACCTTATATGCATGAAAACATTTTGAGGTAGTTCCATTTGGAAATTCTAACAGCAAGATCATGACGGCAGCGAGTTTTGCCATCTCTCCAAAAGTCTTCTTGAAAGCCAAACATACAACAAGGAATGTAAAAGAGATCAAACAAATGACAACAACAGCACTAATGATTTCTTCACCAAACAGATAATGGCAGGAAATCGCCAAAAGTTCCAGAGCGTTGCTGACTGAGGTTGACTTAGTACCTCCACCGGGACCTGTACAATGTGTCACATGGTAGAAGGGGAGCAAAATAAAGGGCACTGCCAACTTACCCAACAAGACCCCGAAATCCACTAAGTTTTCACCAAAAAAAGGACTCTTTCTTGAGTCTGAAATCAACCAGCAAACGGAGAAAATACTCCCCAATTTGCCACGGGTTGCGAAAAACTGCACACAGATTTATGAGGACCCCGCTGTGGTGTTTGAGCATTTCAGAAATACTACTTAAATACTACCTTGTAGAAGAACAAAGTCTCATACCAAGGGAATGCTAATGGGAATAAAATCCTGAGCTAGGCAGGGAGGTGGAGGTGAGAGAGTGAGAATGTTTAGAGTGGGTGAGGGGAGGGTCCTGAGAAAGCAGATCCTAGAAAGTACTGAAATAATCGAATGTAACATCTAAACCTGAAGGCACTGCCTTCAAAGGCAAGGCCAATGAAACTATAGAGTTTATGGAGGAAACCTAGAGTTTATGACCTAAACCAGACTTAGCTCTGAGAAATAGAGAAGAGCTATAAAAAGGACCATAATTTGAATCATTCATGGTCATGAGAGCGAAGGGAGCCCAAAGCTTAACCCCCACCTCCATGGAAATCTCCATTTAGTCTGAGAGGAGAAAAAAATATTGTTTTATGCTATACAAATTTACTGAGAGGAAAAATTTTAAAATATTAAAATGAGCTTCTAATTCTGACGTATTTTGACAAAAAAATTACAACATACTAGAAAAATGTGGGACCAAGGCAGATAAATGCTATAATACTAATATTGTAAAATGAGCTTAAATACATTAAGAAAATGCTAGAAGCTTTAAAATAATAGGATAATCAGAAAGAGGTAAGCTCAGAAATGAAATGATTACTTATTAGGAAAATATGAAATTAGCAAGGACAGATATTAGGAAATAATTTAAGGTAGATTCAAATGTATAAAACTAAATTTCAAAAGGCACTAGGGTAAACAAACACCATGGAAAACTCAGTAAAGAAAATAGGAGAAGAAAAGGATAAAATAGAGAAAAATATAAACAAAGAGATAAAAAGGTTTTAAGTACCACTGATAGAAGAAAAGCAAAGAAGACAGGTAACAATAGATGACTATTGTTCTGTAAAATTAAGAAGGAAAAAAAAAGAATCCTTTCAACATCCCCCTTAAAAACCCAAAAAACTTATATGGGATAAAAACTCAGACTGGCATAAGGATTTTTGGCATGAACATTATATGCTCAAAAAAAAAAAAAAAAACACAATAGTATGATATTTTAACATTCTCAAGCAAAAAAAATATGAACCGAGTAAATGACCAAACCATCCCTGAATTTTTGCCATAGAAAAAAGTGTTAAGGACACATGAGAGCTCAGGGAATTCTGTCTTAATACGAATTCTGTCTTTATGAGGAATCTCCTTACCAGTGTACCTCATAAACAATGAAATGACCAGAGTTGCTTCAAGCATGAAGTTCTACTGTAACTATTGAACATATCTAATTATAGAGAGAATACTAAAAAAGTGCATACTGATTAAAAATAATGTGTAAGAATTATAAACTCTAATACTATAGAAACAATACAATTATCAAAAGATAGGAGAGGAAGTAGAGCTAGAATTAGTTCATGGTTTGGGGTTAGTAGGAAGTGAGAGGAGATCTCTTTGAGTTGACAAATAAAGTAGTAGGAGTTTAAATATATTTAATATTACAAGGATGTATAGGCCTGCTCCATACCTCCCATCAGGGAAATGCTTCTCAGTGGAACCTGGGTTTGGCTGAACTTCACTTTCCTCCATTGCCTTTGTCTTCTTGATTTCAGTCTCCTTTGCCTGGTAGTCATTCGTAAGAATGGATTCATAACAAGCATATCTTTTGAGTTGTTCTCGCACATGTGAAAGTGATGTTCTGTTCTCACATGAAATTAATCGTTTTCTTGATTCAAAATTCTAGACTCAAAATAATTTTCGTTTAAACCTTGGGATTGCTTTGCTGTCAATTTGGGTTTAATTTTGCTAATGAGAAACCAGCTGCCAGCCTAGTTCTCATTTCTTCATAAGTGCCCAGTTTTTGTCTTTCTTATTTTGCTTCATTTTCTCCCCTTTCTGGAAGCATTTAGCATCTTCTATGTAAAATTGGTACTGGCTTGGGTTTTTTACTCATTCTGTTCAGCTCCCAGGAGCGCTTTTCATTTGAAAACCTCAGTTCTAGGTTTACACTCAGATATTTTCTTTTCTTCTTTTTCTATATCTTCTTTACTTTTTCTAAAAATATTTCCTTCCTTCTAGTTTTTCTTTTTTTTTCTGTCTTTTTTCCTAATATTTCTTGAACAAACTGGATTGATCCTTTCATTTTCTTATTTTTAAATTTACTTATTCTTTTTTCCCTTTCTTCTCTACACACTAGAAGATTTTCCAGGACTTAATTCCTAAACATTTTGTTGACTTTTTTTGGCAGTTATGCTTTTGATTTCCAAAGTTCTTCACAATATTCCTTTATATTTTATATATTTTCTTTTGTTCCCTTCTTTTTAAATTCTATTTTATTGGAGAAGTTGTAGGTTACAGAAAAATCATGCATAAAATACAAAGCTCGCATACAACCACCATTATTAACACCTTGCATTATTGTGGCACGTTCGTTAAAATTGATGAAAGAACTTTTTATAATTGTACTACTACTATTTTATAATTGTACTATTAACTATTGTCACAGTCAATCATTTATAATAGGGTTCACTATTTGTGCTATACAATCCTAGATTTTGTCTCTGTTTGTGTTTTTTAATTTTTATTCTAGTAACAGATAAACTATAATTTCCCCTGTTATATAATTCAATTCCATTAATCACATTCACAATATTGTGCTACCATCACAACTATCTCTTGTCAAAACTTTGCCATCACCCCAAAAGAAACTTAACTCTCATACCCTAGTCCTATACTTCCCCTAGTAACCCATATTCTAGTTTCTGACTCCACAAGTTTGTTTTTTCTACTTATTTCCTATCAGTGAGCTCTTACCATAGCTGTCATTTTGCATCTGGATTATTTCACTCAACATGTCTTCAATGTCAGCCCAGGCTGTAGCATGTAACAGAATTTCATTCTTTCTTACTGCTGAACAATATTCCATTGCATGTATATACCACATTTTATTTATCCATTCACTGGTTGATGGTCATTTGGGTTGCTTCATCTTTTGGCAACTGTGAGTAATGCCTATATGGATCAGTGTGGAAATATCTTTTAGAGCCCCTGATTTCAATTCTTTGGAGTAAATACCTAGAAGTGGGATTACCAGGTCATATGGAAATGTTTCTCTTAATTTTCTGAGGAACCACCAAACTATCTTTCACAGTGGCTGCACTACTTTACATTCTCACCAACAGTGATTGAATGTTCATACTTCTCCACAGGCTCTACAATTTTCTGGTTTTTTTTAAGTAGTATTTACTATTGTGAATGTGAAATAGCATCCCATTGTGGTTTTGATTTTCCTTTCCCTGATGGCTAATGATGCTAAGGACATTTGCATGTACTTTTTGACCATTTGTTTTAGTTTGCTCATGCTGCCAGGATGCAAAATACCAGAAATGGAATGGGGCTTTAATAAAGGGAATGTATTAAGTTGCAAGTTTACATTTCAAAGGCCATGAAATGTCCAAACTAAGGCATCCAGAGAAAGGCTGATGTCTGTCACATGGGAAGGCATGTTGCTGGCATCTGCTGGTCCTTGTTCCCAGTTCCATTGCTGTTAGCTTCTGATTCCTGTGGCTTTCCTTTTAGACATCTATGAGTCCTGACTTAGCTGCACCAGGGCAAAACTCTGGGTTTCATCTCTTAGTTTAGCATCTCATGGAAAGGTACATGGCGCTGTCTGCTGGGCTCCAGTTCCTGTTTATCTGCTGTCAGCTCTCAGCTCCTGGTACCTCCACGGCTTCTGCATTTCTAAATGTTTGCATATAAGGTTTCTCCAAGCATCTCCAAATGCCTGCATCTAAGCCTTCTCTGTCAGTACTCCAAGCATCTTTGTCAGCACTCCAAGCAACTCTAAATGTCTGCTTCTGTGTCAGCTCTGACCTGTTTCTCTCTCCATGAACTCTTTTAAGGACTCCAGTAAACTAATCAAGACCACCTTGAATGGGTGGAATCACATCTCCATCTAACCAAAAGGTCACTCCCCCAATTGAGTGGGTTAATTTCCATGGAAACAATCTAATCAAAGGTCCCATTCTAAAAACAGTTCTGGCCCCACAAGATTGGATCAACACCTGTGTCAGGAGACCCTGTTGAAACTTTGTTGTCATACCTATGAAATTTCTTTGTCCTGAACCCTTATTAGCTGCGCTCTGGCACTCCCCGCCCTTTTTCAGAGCACTAACCTTCATTTTCCATGGCCAACCGCCACCATTGAAACACTTCTCCTGTCCATAAGTCCTAATAAAATTCATGTCTAACTCCATGCCTGACATGTCCCTTGGTCCTCAGGCTGCCCTGACCCAAGCCCTCCAAGAGCTGGGTTGGAACATATTAAACTTTTCTGGGGTCATTAAGTGAGGGTTTCACTGTTCTGTTAAGATTCTGTTTTCCAAATTATCTTTTATTATATGTCTTGTCAATTAGCAAGTTTTACCTTAGGGTGGTCAGGCAGAGAGCCGAATGATGTAATGAGCCTCCCTCCTTTCAACACTGAAATCAAGATGCTTTGCTCTAAGTAACAAAATCGGAGAGCACTGTAAAAATTACGCTTTGTCTGAGTCTTATCTCCAAATACTCAGGTTCACTAGGATTAATAATTCAACTAAAATTTATATATATATATATCATCCTTTAGGTTCTTCTTATTATTTGGATTTGGGGATCTCAATTCCAAGCTCTCAGACCTAGGGAAACTGAAGGAATCTGATCACTGAGCCAATGTTACTCAGGCTGTGTTTAACAAAACTTCTGCAGTAGAATCATCTAAGATTTCTTTTTTACGCAACTTCCTACTCCATCTCAGGATTACTAAAACAGGAGCACTTGACGATGTTACCTGGGAACCTGCTCTTTATCAGACTCCTCAAGTAAATCTAAGGCACCCAGATGTCTGAGGACCATCACTGCAGTAATGGAACTTAAGGTTCACCCCAACTCCCAGACCATATCATCTCACACTGAATAATCCAGGGATTATTTGTCATTAGTGAAAACCAAGCTGGACAATGTAGTGAAAGGAGGAAAGGCAGTACTGGAAAACTGTTTACTGGCTTAGCATGTCTTCTGGACTATTTTCTTGGGATTCTCCTTTTAGATGATGTCTCTTTGGTTCTCCTTTTGAGTCCATGCTATTTTAGAACTCCCTCCTCATCTGTTAATATGATAGAAGGAGTGTGGGCTCTTACCCCGCTCATGAACATTGAGAGGCCAAGCAAATTCTAGGATGAGGTCTACGGGAAAGGAAGATATAGAAGCTAATTTCCAGTTTAAGCAAAATGGTTTCTTGTGGTGCAACAGAGTTCAGCAGAACTCAGCATCTACAGACGGGATGCTTGTCACAATCAGAGTACATGATTATATCGTACATCTACTTGTACACATAAAATGTCACTGCCCACCCCCAACACTCTCTAGCCTCTTATTCTGATTTATTTTTCTTCATAGCACTTATTACCACCTTATGGAGTATATAATTGTTTATTTTTCTTGTCAGTTTCCTTCTCCCAGTGGAATTTAAACTCTATCCAAGCCGAAGATTTATTTCCTCTCCACTATATTCCTAACATGATAGGCCTCTAATAAATATATGGTGAATGTATAAATTCAGTTTCTTATTTCTTCTGTTTATATTGTTTGGAGGCCTATGTGAGAATGATAGAGGAAGATGGAGGAGCTACCAGCTGTTACACAAACACTGACTATGAAAACCAAAAGCCCTGATCCTAGCCATAAGCAATATGGCTAGGTCTGAAAATATTAATACCGAGGATTGGATGCAATAAAGGTTTCATTGTTATTCAACTGCCTAACAGGAGAAACAATTATTGTACACTTTTTAAGGTGCCAATGTGTATGTATAGACATACACATCTGTATTTGCTTTACTTTGGTAACTGTACATGTATATGCTAAATCTAGAATGTGTCTAAAAAGAGTTTCAAAAGTAGCTCTATTTTCATATTCTTATGCATGAAAATTTCTGAGCTTCATTTTCATAGTTACATAAAAGAGTGGATATTTAGCATGAAGGAACTCATTACAGAAACACTGTGGTAACCTAATGAGATACTTTTGAAAAAAATTAGTGCCTGACAGTTTAAGTTCATTATTGGTGACAACTTTAGCAGCTTGAATTAGTATGTACTTTCACACTGAGAATCTCATTTGAAGCCAGGTAAATGACTAAAAGAGTAAAACTGTTGTGTGATTTTTAAAACCATAAATCATAGCTTTTGTTTTGTTTTGCATCTTTCTGCAAAGGAGGATATATTAAGTTTCTCCAGAGAAACAGAATCTCTCTCTTTCTCTCTCTCTCTCTCTATATATATATATACAAAATAAGAAACTGAATATATATATAATAGGATTATAGTAATTGGTTCATGCAACTGTGGGGATTGGCATGTCTGAATTCTGCAGTAAAGGATACAAGCTGGACTGGAATAAAGGTGCAATTATATTCCCTGGAAGACACTGGCTGGCTGAAGAAAAGGTAGAAATTCTTTTCTGTGATTTCTGAAATCCTTAGTTCTTGCTTGGATTTCTGAAATCCAAGTTCAGGCCAGCGCTTTTTCCCTAATGACTGGGCATCATAACCTAGTCACACTGGCACATGAAATTAACCGTCACAGAAGAAATCTGTGAAAGATTTAATTGCTGGCCTCTTTCATTATAAGCAAACACAATGAGTGTATTTTCTAATTGATGATTTTTTAATATAGAATGAGGTAAATTTATGGAACTTAAATTTCCATAATTGCTGCCAGCCAGGATCTAAGTTTCATAGAATGCTTGTCATATAATCCCTTCTTATGGTTCTTTATTTGACATCCTATTGACAGCTATATCTCTTCTCTAATTTCAGAATCTAAAAATTCCTCTCTAGAAACTTCAGTGTTTTCTATATCTTAGAAAGTTCATGGTCAGTTCCTCACCTAAGTCGAGACAAAAAGAATCTTTGTAGGAAACTGATATGTGGCCACCTAGTCTGAGACCTGGACTCCTAAGGAGACAAGATGTGAAACGGAGCATGGGAGGCAGAGGTCAAAGCATGGACTTAACGAAGGAGCCTCCAGCAGTGACTTCTGTGTGCATGCAATCAACGCCCTAAAAATCAAGCTTCATGAGAAAGAGTCTTTGCCATGATGAGAGACGTCAAAAGTAAGAAGCTGGTCTGTGGAGGTGGTAAGCTTCTCAAGGGACACTGGCAGTTAAGAACATGAGCTCCCAATGTCAAGTCTCAGCTCTATCACTTCATATTGTACTTTCAAAGTACAACCACAATTCAAATATTTGTGACCCTCTCTACCACTGCATCTCCTCATCTGAGTAACCATCTGTAGCGGTGTAAAATAAATTATATTTGGTGCCTCAGCATTTTGCCTAGTCATACCTTGACTTATCACCCCAGTCAACCCTGCCTGGGTGTAACTATGACTAGCAAGGCATGTACCTCCATATGGTTTGGAGGATAAGAGCCACCCTCAGTTCTCCAAATGGCCCTTGCTGCTTCTGCTTTTCACACCTATACAGTTTAAAACTGCCAGTCTCCAGCATCTGCAGAAAAGCCTTATTCCTCCCCTCTTGCTTACAATAAAGGCGAGAGCTAGGGATCCATACTTTCTCTCAGCCCCCTCCACTGCTGCCTCTTGTGGAAGCCTAAGCTAAGTAAGCCCTTGTCCTCTCCACTGCTTTCATTCTCCCCTCTTCCCCTCCAAGCTCTCCTGTCTAACAAAGCTGCCATTCTGTACATTTTTGACTGGCTGATGTGTCTCATCCCCTGATGAACTTCCACATAACATCCAAAACACCATCATTCTTCACCTGGCTTGGTGCAGCCATTAAGCCTGTGTTTCCGCTTCCACCCTAACTGCCCTATTGTTTCCTTCCAACAGAGCTTCCAGACAGATCCTTTAAAATCTTAAGTAAAATTATATTACTCCTATATTAATTTGCTAAAACTGATCAAATGCAATATACCAAAAATGGCCTGGCTTTTAGCAATGGGGATTTATTATTTTACAAGTTTATAGTTATAAGGCCATGAAAATGTCCAAATCAAGGCATCAACAGGATGATGCCTTCTTCCTGAAGAAAGGCTGCTGGGGCTCTGGGACATCTCTGTCACATGGGAAGGCAAATGGCAGCATCTGCTGGTTTCTCCCTTCTCTCCTGGGTTTCATTGCTTTCAGCTTCTGGCTGCTCCATATGTGGCTTCCTTTCTGAGCTTCTGTTTGTTTCTCTCTTTTGGTTACTGTCTCTCAGTGTCTCTGACTTTCTCTCTTAGCTTTCCTCAGGATTTTTTCTGTGTCTTCTCTCTATATTTTATCCTACTCATATAAGGGAATCCAGTAAGAGGATTAAGACCCATCCTGAATGAAGTGGGTCATATCTCAACTTAAGATCCAACTCACCAAAAGTTCCTTCCCACAATGAGTCCACACCCACAGGAATGAATTCATTTTAAGAACATGATCTTTTATGATCCATAAAACCTCAGGCCATCACAACTCCTGTGTTAAGGGCTCCCATTTCACAGAGAGGAAAGTCTATGTGGTCTCTCATTCACCCCTCCACACTTATCCAGCATTATCCCTATGGTTCCTCCACCTCCAGCCAGGTTGGCTTCTCCACAGCCTCCTGCCTTAGGGCCTTTGCACTGATTCCTCTGCCTGGAATATTCTTCCCCTTGTTTATCAACTAATTCCCTCGCTTCCTTCAGGTCTTTGTTTAAATATCACCTACTGTCATGGTCAGGTTCATGAGTAATCTTGGCTAAGTGGTCGTATCTGTTTGTCTGGTTGGGAAAGTGGTGACCTATCTGTTGCTATGAGGACATTTCATAGAATTAAATCATGATCACATCAGCTACATCCACAGCTGATTACATTTCAATAAGGGTAAGGAGTTTGGTTGGAACAGAACTGAAGAAGCCTTTTGATTATTCAAAACATATTTCACAAAACCTCGGTTCTTTTGAGGCCCTCTTATAAATTTTAACCATTATTTTACATAAGTCTTTAAATTTGGGGTTTACATTTGTATATACAACAATGAAACTTAATTTAACAGGAAGATCTTGATAGTGTCACTTTGATTTCTTTATATACTTTTCTCTTTTTTGTTCCTTGCTGAAATCATCTTCAATTTCACTGTCAGTATTGTGCTTTTGAAAAGCTTCTCATTTCCCTTTAGCTGACTGACTGTGGGAAACTTACCTTCTAAATACTTTCTGGCCTAAGTTATATATCTAAACATGTCCTTCCTTATGTATGCAATGTACAAGAACTCCCGAAGTATTGTCATTTATACTTTAACCAGAAGTCTTCCATATTCGTCAGAAGTAAGTACAGAAAAGAAGTGTCCCCCACTGTTTCCACTAGCCAAGGAATGAAATTGTCACAAAGGCAAGGCAAATATCCATCATGTGCTCAGTTTTAAACAGAATAAGATTTCCAACAGATGTCTGCATATCTGAGGTCAGCCATCAGTACAGTATCTTCTCAACTTTTTGAACTATAATAGGAAAGAATTAAACTTCTCTTCCTTCTAGGTAGGCAATCTCTAGTATTATGACACCACAATGCCACTTTTGTTGCCTCATCAGGTCCCTCAATCAACCCTGCCTCATGGTTCTCATGGTTCTATGTGTACTTGTATTTACCAATTCATGCTTCTCTTAGATCAGAATCTTCTGAAAAAGGAGTATATCCTTTTGCTGCTATATCATCATCTTGACTTCCATCTCAATGTGTTTTGGTGCTACTTAATATCATTTCCTTTTATTAAAATTTAATGTTTCCTCACATGCTCTGAGAATAAATTCTCTGTAGTATCCTCCTGAAATGTACTAGACACTGCCTCACCAATTGCTCTCTTTTCTGCAAATCACTCATTATCTCCTATATCAATCAATGTTAATATCCCATAAGGACATTTTTTGGTCAGTTTGCCCGTAAGGACAATTAACTTTCTACAAAGAGAAATCTTTCCAATGGAATGTGTTTTAGTCTGCTAAATTGATGAAAACAATATACCAGAAATGAGTTGTTGTTGTTGTTTTAATGAGTTGGCTTTTAACAGTGGGAATGTATTCATTTATTAAACTTGCAGTTCTCAGGCCTTGAAATGTCTAAATCAAGACATCCATCAAGATGGTACCTTCTTCCTGAAGACCAGTTGTTGGCAGTCCAGGACTCCTCGGACACACAGCAAGGCACATGGAGGCATCTGCAGGTCTCTCCCTTCTCTTCCAGGTTTCGTGGCTTCCAGCTTATTGCTTCCTGGCGTTCTCTCTGTCTGGCTGATTCTCATTCTCCAATAAAGGACACCAGTAAAAGGATTAGAACCTACCCTCGGCCACGCCTTAACTAAAGAAACCTAATCAAAGGTCCAAATTATAATATGTGGACTCCCACAGGAATAAATGAGCTTTTAGAACATACTTTTCTGGGAACCATACAGCTTCAGGCCACCATAGAATGTCTTTCAATATCTAGTCATAAATCTATCATTTTACAAAAGAATCAAAATATATGTCTAGATAACTGAAGTTTGTTTGTTGGCATCTTATATACAGACAGTAGTTTTACACCAATATTTTCTTTACCATTATGCTAAAAAAAAACCTGAAAGGAGTTAAATATATTACTTATTTCTCCAAGTTCTTCAGTTCCCTTTTCAAAACATGAATAATGTGGAGAAAAACATAGTCAAAAGAGAAAAGCCAGAACCATGTAAGACATTCAAAAATGGAATGTAGTAAATATAATACTTTAATAATTGCTCAGAAACTACCATACTATTATGAAATATAAATGCTGCAGTTGTACAATAGAATTATTTATAGTCCGTTAAACCTTGTAGAGATTTGCATGCTTCTTGGTCTAAATTGTAGTGAAACTATCAAAAATAAGAAGAAGCTAATTCTGGGAGGTAGGGAGGTGTGCCAATATTTTAATAATTTTGCTTATGAGAGGGATTTGGCAAAGATAATCATTCGTCAAAGCAGTCTCTTATAGCCATGCTAAAGAACAAACAATGAAATGGCAGACCTTCAGTGCCTTACTTACCTGTGTTCACCTCAATTCCCAAAGTCCTTTCAATTTTCAAACCCAGTATCTCAAATATGGGGTTTATTTCACCTAATTCAGAATTCAGCAAGCTATAATTAGCATTTTGTTCTGTTTTTTGAATTGAATATTCTGTTCTCATCAGTTTCATAATAAGAAGAATCCTTGTATTCTGGAAATTATATTCTGAAAATACAAGGCATTTGTTTATTCCGACAAAATGAGTGTCTTTCCTAAGCACATATTGCATCTGGGCAATTTTATGGTGTGGAAAGGAGGGAAAAAGTCTCATAGATGGTTTTGAAAGGCTGTTCTAAAATTCCTTAAACTATTTCATTTCTGAGCAAGTTAGACACTAGCATGTTTCAAGAGTTCCTCTGTGCTTTCCTGGTGATGGATGTACCTCGCTGCCTGCTACATACTATGAGCTTTGAAAGCACACAAGGACTGGAATCCTTTTGCTACCAAACATGTTGGAAACCCACAGGTGTGATTAGGACTGGTGGTTTTATGTGTTTCAGCAGCCAGTGACATCATGACTGATGAGAATGTTCTGCCATGAAAAGTCAAAATTTCCCAACATGAAAGTACTCACAGACAAATCACATTTACTAAACGTCATTTAATCTATACAGTGATTTGAACATAGTCCAGACCCATAATAGGGAAAAAAAACCCACAACCACGAGGCTTATTACAGCACAACATGTGATTCAGAGCAAAAACCACATTAGAATTTGCAAATTATTAAAAGTTTAAGAAAGTAGTTTGATTCCAATGGCAAGGGAAGAGTTCTTTTTTTCTTCCACTTCTATCTCATTTGACGAAGCATTGGACTTCCCCCTAGGAAAAGCAGACAAAAGCAAGTAACTAGTTCCTTGCTTTTAATGTTCTTTTATCTTTGAATAAAATAAAGCAATGCTATAATAAGTAAATAATTTGAATGATGTATGCAAAGAACAGAGCATTCTACCAAAACCATTTCTCTTAAAGATAAAAACTCTAGGATACAGTATACCCAAGGAGAGATGAAAGCAAGTCAGCTCAGAGTTCCTCTGAGACAAATAGGTATTATATTTCAACAGGGAAAGGCTTTTTATCAAGCACAGTCATTTAGATAACATATAATCAAACAAACGTAAACTCAGAAAGGCACTTTGCAATTTTTCTATTAACACTAAGTTAACTTTAAAGGATCATGCCCAATAACAAGTTCCTTCAATGCCATAATCTTTGGACAATTGCCTAAGAGAACAATGACCCAATCCTCATAAATTGAGTTTAATGAAGCAGGCTGAAGCTGTGACTGAGTTCTTTATTTATGAGACATTGAAGACCAGCTGCATTGTGTATGCCACTTTCTAAATGGGTTCCGCCTCCAGCAGTTGTCTAGACCAGATGGAAAAGTGACAAGCTCCACTGAATATTTCACAGCATCAGCATGGTCATAAAAGAGTCCCCAGCAATTCTCTTTTGAACGGAAGCCAACTGTTTACTATAAATGCACCTCCTATTTCTCAAACTGGAGTTTTAATTTGCAACTGGCACCTGAAAGGTAGTACACCTTTAAGCTCAAAGCTACCAGGTTGCAAATCAATCATAGGTGTTTCAAGAGTTCAAATCTCTGTGGGGGAATTTGGACAGTTTTTAAAACTTTAATATGACCAAAGTTCGCTTGTAAAGGAACCAATCCATCTTTTCCTAGAAGGGGTTTCCTCATAATTATAATTTCAGTTGTCGTTTTATCTGGTTCTTGTGTTATTCTAGGGCTGTGCTTATTAGAAACAGACTCAATGCCACTTTGGTTATTAGAAACAGACTCATTATGCTTTCTACTTTAGCTCAGGAGCAGAGATCTAGGCAAGACAACTGAAAATCTGGCTTTAGCCTGTAGCTGTAACTTTTCCGAGCAAGAAGGAGTGTTTCGAGTGGCATCAGGGGTCCCTTGCTGTTCATTATGGGAGATCATCAATATCTCTAGATATCTATGATGGTTTAGCAATGATCATCCATTTCATAGGAGGGAAAGAAAAATTTCTTTAGAAAGTAGGAACTGATACATAAATCTAAAGTCAAAGATAACAGACATCACTGGAGCATCAATTCATATTACTGTGCTGTAAATCTATTACACTAGACACAATCTCTCTCTGAGCCACGGCATTCAGTACTGGAATGAAGCAAAAGCTGAAAAAATCTTATTTAGATGATGAATTCTACAAGAAATTTATGGTATAGCTCAGTTTTTCTATTACAGGTTTTATTAGGGGCTTGGGATTAAACTTGGATCCCTTCAGGATCTAAAGTACAGACAATTTGTCTTGCCCTTTTTTTACCAAGTTGATGATGCTAACTCCAGAGCATGTAAATTATTCTTCATGTAGCAATATCTTAAAAAAAAAGCTTCATTAATAAGGTTGGAACATAACATGAGTTAAATGGACATTTTCTAGCAGCTTATTAGGCAATTCTCAATGTTTTAAAAGAAAAAGCATTAATGAAAAAGTGTGTTTATATGGCTATTCTCATGAGTCCATAAGAATTCATTAGTCATAGATAGATATAGATATAGAGAAGATATAGATATAGATATTAATATAGATGTGTAACGTTCTTTGTTATTGTTTTAAATTTCATTATCTATTTTCAAACAAACCAAGTTTTCTGTCTTAGACTAAGAAAAAAAGCCAGAAAAGTCATCAGGAAGTCTATAAGGATGGCTGATTTCTTAGGATGTGTATAGCAGTGCTGTTTCAAGTGCTTAGATAGTCATTACATTGTTGAGTTACATGTTATCAGGTCATCTACATTGCCAAATCACACATACCATTCCATCCATTTGCATAGGCATCTGTTGCTGTACACATAAACTATGGACAGCATCTATTAGAAGATGGGAATGGATCAAGCTTCATGTGAATTATTACAATGATCACATGCACAGCCCAGAAGCCACCTTGCTCATTCTCCCTACTCTGAACTTCCACCACCAATATTCAACAGTCCAAGAGAAAAGACAAATGAGTAAATACTCCTACTAATGTAGGAATGCAAGATTCACAGGAGATGGCATTTTGATCTCCAGAATTACACACCTTTCCATGTTTGACCAAATTTTCATCTTCTCAGCTAAGTAACTCCTACGGGGAACCATAGTCATCAGTTTGCACAAATAGGCTTGTGGTAACCCACCTATCATCCTTTCCTAGCAAGCTCTGTGGTGCTATTTCCCAGCTTATATGAAAAGAAGGATATCATCAGACCTCCATTCTGAATAAGTGGTGAGAGAGAACATTTTCTGCCTTAGTGCATTTGGCCAAATAACACTGAAATATTTCTGAATATCATATCACACAGGGTCAAAGAGTAAAAGGAAAATACATTTTTTGTGAGAAATGTGCAATTTCTCACCTAGAAAAAATTGATGACTGATTGTTTTTACAAAACATTTTTAAATACCTTGATACTGAATGCGTACCCAGTTAGTTGTCCCCAATGTATACATATTTCATAAATTCATCCTTTGCCAAAACATTTTTAACAAATTTTTCCTCAAAAGGAATATTCGTTCTCATAATTACACAAACATTTGTTTGCCAGTACTTTTGTTAATGCCTGGGGATGAGTGGAAAAATTTGCATTTCTTTCAAAAAGTAAAAGCTGCTACTCTTGTTTTTATAATATTTTATTGTTTGATATTTGCAAGATGGTTTACAAGACATCAGCAAATCCTACTAACATTTGTGACTATATTATTTCAATTTTACAGCTGAGAAAGCAGAAAATAAAATATTTATACAAAACCATAGATTAATTGTGGTACAACACAGGTTTACTTTTCACTTAAAGTAACTTACCAGCAGATAATTTTTCATTCAAAGGTTTTGTCAAAGTGGGTGAGAAACAGCAAGTTAGAACATATCCAGAGAGTTTATTTTCCTCCTCAGTAGGATATTATTGTAAGTTAATGAATAGAGTAAACTCTGCCTTGAAATCTCAAAAAAAATAATTTTTAAATTTGAGTCATTTACAGAAAATCCTTATTGTATGATTTATAACCACGCCTAATTAGAAAAAAATGTTTCATTTAATTAGTCATGCCATTTTTTTTAATTGAAGAAATTAAGTGAATTCAAAGAAGATTTTATGGCTTACATTTATGCACTATCTATCTAAGAATCTTCAATGCTACCTAATTCAAGATGCTTCTTTTACATCACTGTCAATATCAACTGACAGTGATAGAAGTACAATAATTAGGGTTACATCAACTATTTAATGAATAGTTATTATCAATACTATTATGAAAAGTACTTACATATAAACTAACATGTACTGCTTATCATTTTATAACAACATTCTACATCCATTAAATATCTGTTGCCAATTGTATAATGTACAGAATTAGTGAGAGCAGGGAACGTAGTCTGTTAATTACCGTATTGCCATCTCCTAAATGCAGACCTAGAATATAGTAACTACTTTATTATATTCTAAAATTGTATTCTTTAAAACTACATTCATTTTTGTTGTTAATATTTTAACAATAGAAGATAACAGAATAAATAAAAGCCCCTTTCACTGAGTCCTTCTCAATTAAAACTCAACAAACTTGTGAGATAGGTATTGCTATTTCCATTTTATGGATGAAAAAACTAAGGCACAAATTGGTTTCATTACTTGCCTAAGAAAATTACCAAGTGGGTATCAAATTCAAGGCTCAAACTGACACTGGACGACTGCAGAGACCATGTAATTATAATTCTCAAACTTTAACGTGCATAAAACATCTACTTCTTGACCAAGATGGAGTAAAAGATACCAGATATATCTTCCTGCTTGAATCAGTTTAAAAGATAGTCAAAATACAATAAACAAATTCAACATAATCAGTATCAAAATTCCAGCTGCCTTTTTTTTTTTTTGATAAAAATGGAAAATTTTATCCTCAACTTCATGTGAATTGCAAAGGATCTCAAATGGTCAAAACAATCTGGAAAAGAACCAGATTGGAAGACCCACACTTCCTGATTTTAAAATTTACTACAATGATACAGTCATTAAAACATTGTGGTACTGGTTAAATATATACAAGAATAGCCATTTAGACAAATGGAATAGAATAGAGACACCAGGGATAAACCAACTAATCTATGATTAGTTGATTTTTTAAAGGATGCCAAATGCATTAAATGAGGGAAATAATAGTCTCTTCAACAAATGGTGCTGGAACAACTGTAAATCCAAATGGAAAAGAATGAACGTGAACATTTACTTCTGACTATAAATAAAATTTTATTCCAGATGGATTAAAGACCTAACTACAAGAGATAATTCAATAAAACTCTTAAAAGGAAACATAGGGAAATATCTTCAGGACCTCGTAGTAGGTAAGAGGTTTTTAGACTTTACACCCAAAACAGAGTCAACAGAAGAAAACATACATAAAACAAACTTCATCAAATTTCAAAATATTTGTTCATCAAAGGACATTATCAAGAAAGTGAAGACAACTTACAGAATGGAAGAAAATATTTGGAAGCTATATGTCCTAGAAGGTTTAATATCCAGAATACATAATGAACCCCTACAACTCAACAACGAAAAGTCAAACAACCTAATTAAAACTTGGCTAAAAATTTAAATGGACATTTATCCAAAGAAGATACTCAGATGGCCAATAAGTATACGAAAAGCTGTATATCACTAACCACTGGAAAAAAATAATTAAAGCTGTAATGAGATGACACTTCTCACCCACTAGGATGGTCATTACTTTAAAAAAAAAAAGTGAAAATAATGAATGTTGGCAAGGATGCAGAGAAATAGGAATCCTTGTATGCTGTTGGTGGGAAAGTAAAATAGTGCAGACACTGTAGAAAGCAGTGTGGCAATTCTCAGAAATTTATATATAGAATCAAAATTTGGCCCAGCAATTTCACTCCTAGTTATGTATCTAAAAGAACTGAAAGCAGAGACTTGGACAGACATTTGCATGCCAATATTTATCATAGCATTATTCACAATTGTCTAAAGGTGGAAGTGTCCCAAGTGTCCATCAACAGATGAATGGATAAACAAAACATACCCAAAATGGAATATTACTCAACCACAAAAAGAAGGGAAGTGATGGACCTTGAAGACATCATGTTGAGTAAGTAAGCCAGGCATAAATATATATCAATATTTCATTGAAATGGAATACTTAGAATAAGCAAATTCATAGAGACAGAAAGCAGAATAGTAATTACCATGGATGAGGGGAGGTAGTAATTGGGAATTATTGATAAATGAGAATGCATATCGGTTTGGGATGATGGAAATAGACTGGAAATAGATAGTGGTGAAAGTTACACAATGTTGTCAATGTTTTTAATGCCAAGGAATTGTCCACTTAGAATGTTTAAAAGGATTTTTATGTCTATTTTACCGTAATTAAAAATAAATAAATTATTAAAATATATGAAACAACAGCTCTCATGATATTGGACATAGTACAATGGAGGACAGTGATCCCTGAGAGATGGGATGAAACCTACCATTGTTCAAGCTTTCTGCCTGGAAGTCTCTAGCTTGAAATGCAGGAAGGCAGTACATTAGTGAAGATCAGCAGAGTCCCACAGCTGAGTAACTAGGCCTAAAAACTGGAAAGCTAAGACAGATAATGTTTGTAGATCAGAGTACTATAAAGGAGAGGGATGCACAGACAGAGAAGTCTAGAGGATTGCAAAAGATATTGCTTGCATATTCATCTCAATAGTGATTAGAGCATGTGTCTGGGAAAACTACTTAAGGCCAGGGAAAGAACCACCATAAAATATTAGAAAGAATAATAGCCAAAGCAACAGAGGAATGGACATGGTGTCTATTCCCATTAACCAGGCTGGAAAAACCTCATAGTTCAATAGGCATTAGGTGAAGTACTCAAAAGGGTCTTGCTTCAGTAATGGAGCAAAAATAGCCCTGCACTAAATGCTATCATGGTTTCCGCTAGCAAAGCATAAATGCAAGTTCCAAAATGATCACATTCCTTCCATCTAAATGAACTGTGATCCAGAGCAAGCCTCAAAAATATTTTTAGAAAAGTATCCAACACCCCAAAGGCAAAAGTCACAATGCCTGGCATCCACCCAAACCCTATGAGATTTGAAAACAAAATCATAAAACCCATAATGAGAAGAAAAATCAATTATTCAAAACTGGCACATAACTGACACTGGCGATAGAGTTAGCAGAATAGAGATTAAAATTGTAATACATATGTTCAAAACTTAGAGGAAGACAGCGTATGTTAAATAGAAACACAGAAGATACAAAAAGCGTAGTTTTAGAAAAACAAAATGGCAATAATATCTAGGATGAAAAAGATACTGACTGGGACGAATAACATTAAACATCACAATAAAAAGAGTAAGTTAAAATACAGCAATAGGCATCATACAAAATGAAAACAAGAAAAAAGAATATTTTAAAACAAGAAAACCATTAATCAACAGTGGGACAATTTCAAGAAACCTAGTATATGTGTAATTGGAAAACACAAAGTGCAGTGGGGTTAAAAAATAGTAGCCGATTTTATCCAAATTTGAATATCAACAAATTCCAATCACAACTACAGAACAAAAGTGCATCAAATTAGGCAGATCACAATCAAATTGCTCAAAAACAGAAATAAAGGGAAACTCAATAAAGGAAAATTATCTAAATACCCTGATAAAAGACAGTGATTGACAGACTGGTAAAGAACCAGGACCCAACTATATGATGTCTACAAAAAACAAAACAAATCAAAGCCATACTTTAATTATAAAGGCATAAGTAGATTGAAAGTAAAAGGGAAAAAACATAGTATGTGAACACCAATAAAAAGAAAGCTAGATTTGGCTCTACTGATATTAATTAAACAAAGTAGATTTTGGAGCAACGAGAAAAAGATCTTTTCATTATGATGAAGGATCAAGAAGACATGAGAAATTCCAATATTTATGTAACTGGATAACTGAGCTTCAAAATACAAATACAGGTAGCCAAAACTGAAAGAACTACAGGGGGAAATAGTGAAGACACCAGTAGGCAATGAAAAATTAGTCAGGAACTGGAGTACTCTTCAAATCACACAGCTCAGGATGGCAGAAAGCTACACTGTCATTAGTATTTCAGTTTGCTGAAGCTGCTGAATGCAATCTACCAAAAATGGACTGGCTTTTAACAATGGGAATTTATTAACTTACAATTTACAGTTCTTAGGCTGTGAAAATGTCCCAACTCAAGGCATCAACAGGATGATACCAGGACAATGAAGACAGGCTTCCAGCATTGGGACAGCTCTGTCACATTGGAAGGCACATGGCAGGAACTGCTGGCCACTTCTGTCCTAGGTTTTGTTGTTTTAAGCTTCTGGTTCCAGTGGCTCCTCAATTTTCTGTGGGTCCTCTCAACTTCTCCAGGGCTCTTCTCTGTGACCATCTCTTAATTTCATCTCCTAGCTTCTATATGTGTCTTATCCTCTTATAAAGGGCTATAGTAAGAGGATTAAGACTCGCCTTGAATGAGTTGGGTCTCATCTCAAATCAAATAACCTAATCAAAAAGTCCCACCCACAACCGCTCTGAACATGACCTTTACTGGAGTACTGTACAGCTGCCAACTACCACAATTGACTTCAAAATTCAGAGGACAATCACTGATTGGCAAAGTAGCTGTACTGTACTGTAGGAGGAGGAAGAAGCCACAGAGGAGGTGAACCTCCATATCTATGTTTAAAATTTGCTCACATCCTCCTTGAACCATTTCAAAGTCTTCACTGCTACCCTCATCCTTGACCTAAAGAGAATTCTCATCTCAATGATTTCCTGCTACTCATCTCACCACCAATTTTCTTTAGTGCTTTAGTAAAGGGAACTCTTAGGGACATAGACCTGGAATTGGTGATTAGATCATACAAGATTCGTTTGCTCCACTGTTCCCTTATATTTTACAACTATCAAAATCCTTCCTCGATATTATGCCAATGCAAAAACAATACCACACCTTTATTTGCTATAGGTCTCCATTGTGTCCACAGCCACAGACTGAGCAAACATAAGCACTCCCCGATGGCTGAGCAGCTGAATGGGTTCTAGAATCTCTGGAAGGGTGTCCAGGCTCATAAGTCCGACCCAAAGTTATCCTTCTCTTTCCCTGTTCCAGGGAGGATAATCAGCCTAACAAACCCTCCTACATATATTGTCCAGATGTTTGATAGTAAAAATCAATAAAATTGTGCCTTTCTGCTGTTGTACAGCCATTCCAGGGGTTGGCTGTGCAATTGATTCATTGGAGCATGCTAGATTCTGGAGGTAATGAAGTGTGATCGGATGGCACATTAGGAGAAACTGCTGCTTCTTTCAGAGTTGCTTCCTCTTGCCAGGTTGGCACAGGAATTTTAGTGACATCGAAGACAGCTTCATCAGACAGAAGAAAGGCTGCTTCTGCTGACAAAGGTGGCTTGGTGGAGTTCTGGGGTCCTGATTATTTCCAAAGGTTCCCACTCTAATCCTCAGAGTCCCATTCTTTCACAGTTGGCTTTGAACTTTGATATATCCATCCTGCTCTGCAAGACATAGGAGATATTGTAGAATGGTCACGGACATTCCCTGCTTTTTTAACTATATTTTGAGCTGAGACTTTGAGGTTTCGGATTTATTTGTGGCATAGTTAGATGAGGGTGCACACCCCACCCACTCTGCATTACTCAGACCCTTCATTGGATCTCTGGCTCCAGTGACTCATTTGCTCATGTACTACAGATTACCAAAGTCCCATCTTTTGGCAAAATAATAAAGCTTCAGTTTCCCATTTCCTTAAAGATCTGTTACTGTACGAGGTAGGGCTCTTTTATGCAAGCAACAGAAGATGTTTATTGCTCATTTAACAAGAAAATCAACTTATGAAATTGATTCATGCACATAATGCCCAGAAGAGCCTGAGAATCAGCTGAGAGTAACACAGGGAGAAACCACTCCCAACTGTCCCACTGGCCAAGTTGCAGGCTAATAACTAACTCTTTGGTGACTGATACCACAGTTGATGGGATTCCTGCCTCCAATGCCTCTTAAAGCTCTTAATCTCGCCCTTGTCCCCTGGCAAGCAAGCAGAATGTCTCCTTGCCTTTCTTTCATCTGAATCCATGTCTCATGTTGGTGCATGCAATTAGTGGAAACTAGGTCATGTTTCAGCATCCTGGCTGCCAGGAAATCTGGGAAATTGAGTTCTAGAATATACTGAGGTGACCTTAAGGAGTTACAGAGTGAAAATGTTCCAAATATAGTAATGTAATTCAGAAAAGTGACAGCCACCAGTTTAACCTAGCACTTTAATCTAACCAAATAATCTTATACCTCTATTTTTTTCACTTACCACTTTTAGGCAGTATCTGTAGACTAGGTGCAAATGAACGTTGGTTGGCAGGCTTTTGTCCAGTCTGCTTTCTTCAGATAGCAGAGGATATAAGTAGGCTATTCTCTGCAATGCAGATACTTTCTTCATTTTTGCCCTATTCTCCCCACCAACCCATCCGTTTTATCATTCACTTACCATGCTCTGCTTTGCTCTCTATTCACTGAATTTACTGTAGGACTATCTCTAGGCAAGCAGTTCACTTACTTTCCAGTGCAGCTCTGGATTTGGAGCCTGTGGTCAATCTCAGGGGCTTTTGCAAGTTAGTGTAAGCTAGCCCAAGCCTCTGATCACCCTTTCTTAACCTTTAACCCAATTCCCTGATGATTGCCTAGTTTTCTGTTCACTTGGTCATTCCGCATTTGAAGGTTTTCTAAATATGACTTTATTTGTATTATAATTGTTTTCTCAAGTGTTTTATTTTTTTCAGCATTTCCTTTTTCCTTTTATCAAATCTATCCCCAGTGCTTTCTATCTTCCAGAAATATTTTACCACACGTTCTAGTTTGCTAGCTGCTAAAATGCAATATACCAGAAACAGAATGGCTTTAAAAGAGGGAATTTAATAAGTTGCTAGTTTACAGTTCTAAGGCCGAGAAAATGTCCCAATTAAAGCAAGTATATAGAAATGTCCGATCAAAGGCATCCAGGGAAAGATACCTTGGTTCGGGAAGGCCGATGAAGTTCAGGGTTTCTTTCTCAAGTGGAAGGGTACATGGCGAACACAGTCAGAGTTTCTCTCTCATCTGGAAAGGCACATGATGAACACGCTTAGGGTTCATCTCTCATCTGGAAGGGCACATGGTGAACATGGCATCATCTGCTAGCTTCTTCTCCTGGCTTCCTGTTTCATGAAGCTCCCCGGGAGGCATTTTCTTTCTTCATCTCCAAAGGTCACTGGCTGGTGGACTTTGGCTTCTCATGGCTATGTCGTTCTGCTCTGCTCTCTCTAAATTGCTTTCTTTCTCCAAAATGTTTCCTCTTTTATAGGACTCCAATAGACCAATCAAGATCCACCCAAATAGGTGGAGACATGTCGTCACCTAATCCAGTTTAACAACCACTCTTGACTAGATCACATCATCCAGGGAGATGATCTGATTACAGTTCCAAACATACAGTATTGAATAGGGATTATTCTACCTTTATGAAATGGGATTTTGATTAAAACACAGCTTTTCTAGGGGGCATACTTCCTTTCAAACCAGCACACCACAATTCTAATGAAAATACCTTACTTGCGTTAGATCTGTGAGTTAGATATTTTTATTATTCATGCTTTAAACAGAGGAAAACCGAGGCTTGGAAATCTTTAGGAATTTGCAGAAGATTCATAAGAAATTAAGTCAGGATTTTAGCTCAAGTAAGTTTGGAGTCCAAGACCTTAACTCTTGTGAGAAATTTCTCTTACACATTAAATGACACGGTATTTTAATCAAACCACTATTTCCCCCTCCCATTATCATTCAGCATTTAAAGATTTCTATTAATTTGAAAGTGCAAGAAATCTTATCATCTGAGCTTGCCAGACCAATATTCCACCTTGTTAATCAGAGGAGGCTGTGCACTCACATCTAACTGTAGATCCTCTGATTCCTCATGGAATGATGGTTCCCCAATGTACATTTCACTCATTTACTCAAATAATCAGTCCAATTTTCCAAGCCAGTTCTCCTCTCTGACTTTGCAGTTAGAAATATGAATGCAGTGGACACAAAGCAACAGTTTGTTCTCATCTCACTGCCACAGTAGAAAGCACCTTCATCTCTTACTTGCAGAAGGCATCCCATTAAAGGGACCAGATTTAATCAATGGTGTCAGCAGGAAGAGAAAGAATCCTCCCATTTCACTAGCAGAAAGCCCTAATTACTCCCTGGAGAGCTCCCAAATATGACATACTAAGGCAGAAAGGAAACGACCCTTTTGGTTTTCCTAATCTTAGGTAAACTAAAAAAATGAGTTGGCTTGAGATGAAATGAGTAGCGTGACCTTAGGCATACACTTAAGGTAGACCCGCTTCTCAAATAGGGTGTCAAGTTGTAAAACGCTTTAGTGAATGTATAGTGAATGTTTTCATTGCCAGATATATGGAAACACTTAGCTTATACTGCAAAGTATCACAGAATCATGAGAAAAGAAGGGACTTAAAGGGTGTGCCCTTCTGAAAGAGGACTTGAAAGTTAATTGTCATGAAAATACAATTTATTTAGCCCTTTTTAATATTCAAGCAAACATATCTCTTAAACATTGCTTGCAATGCAAATTTCGGTCTATTATACCTCTTATCCCATTTATGGGCATAAAAATGAAAGATACCTACCTACAGAAAAATGAAATCTCCAGGTTAAAATTAAGGGAGGATGTTAAACATTAAAATAACTTTTAGCAAATAAAAGCAATATTATTGTGAATAGGTCTTAGTATAACATAAATAAAATGCAAAAGCATGGGGGAACTTCAGCTTTTAAAGTGTACAACAAACTCAACTTTATTGCAAAGGAAACTGAAACAACAATGTATGAAACATGACAATTAATAAACTAGTGTATTTTATGCCACAAAAGAAATGGAAACCAAAACCTGAATATTGCAAAAATGAAATTAGAAGTAAAATAGTTAATACTGTAAGGTACAATGCAAACAAACTTCCTAAGAGTTTAGAACTAGAAATAAATATATACATGTTTACCCTGTAACAAAACTCTGGGATTTTCCTGAGTCCTACAAAACACCATCTAAACTTTCAAGATTCAAGTTTATGGGTTTAGAGAAGGCAAAGAGGAGGATACTTGAAAAGTACAAAAGAAGATTTCATCTGAAATGATTAACTGCAAGCTCTAAACTTAAGCGTCTTAACCAAGTGAAAAGGGAACTTCAAAGGTAGTTTCTGCAGCATATAAATACCTATTAACAATTTTCACCTAAGGCCTTCCTTTCTTAAATTTCCAGCTATTGAAATTTAGCATACTTTCATGCAAGCTTAGGTCACAGCATGATCCAAATTATATTTTATACACTAACAAATTTAGAAATATGTGAATGATATTTCAAGAATGCTCTCAATGCATCTATATCAGGTGTGAGAATCATGTCTGTGATTCCTGAATATCAAAATATGTCTTAAGGTTCACCAAATTAGAAGTGGAAAAATTCCTAAAGCCTTGGTTTTAATTGTTCCTTAAAATGATTCGAATTTTTGTCTCACTTTCCTTATCAGTCTACTGGAGATTTTATGGTAACTACCTCATAGAGCTGTTGTGAGGATTAAATGAATGTAATTCGAAATGCTTAGAATGGAACTCGGGCACTGGATATGATCAGAAGGACAGTGATAAATTACTAAAGTCTGTCTCCTGTTTGAAGATACTTGTGCCTAGCAAAGGGTTGCCAGACTTAGCAAATAAAAATACAATTTGTATTTCAGATAAACAATCAATACATTTCTAGTATAAGTGCAATGCTTGGGACTTTACCTGAGTCTCACACTTATTCTAAAAAATGTATCTGTTGCTTATATGAAATTCAAATTTAATAGGTGTCCTGTATTTTGTCTGGAAATCTTAGTCCAACACAGATTAGTCAATTTCAGAAGATGAGTAATTTCATTTTGAAAATGGACTTGCAGCATTATTAATTTGACACATCAATAAATCTAACTGTATTGCCATATAGTCAATCATTTGATATCCAGAATATTGACGAGTCTGTATTATTTAGTAAGAATTATTCAGAATTTGGAGTGACCCTTAGGGCTGTCATTTAGAAGCTGCGGGACCATGGCTAACTTAAATAATGATATTTTTAAAATGAAGTTAAAAAATCCACAATCTACCTTACATAGGATTATTATGAGAAATTAAGTTTATAAAATGCTTCACGCAGTGCCTTTCCTATTGCAGGATTTCAACACTGTTCATGTTTTCTCCTTCCCCTCTCAAATATAAGACAGTGTGCAAAAGCACCTGCGTTGCTTTTTAAATTCCAATTGTTATTAGCAAAGGTGAGACTTGCAAAGGTGAAACTAATAGACTGATTAAATGAATTAGATGCTAAAAGGGGAACAAAAGAGACAGTAAAAAATAACTCCAGGGTGTATTTAATGAGGGGGGAAAAGAATAAAGTCACTACTGAAAGAAAGGGCATGAATACAAAAGAAAGCATGTTTGAAAGGGAAGAAAGAGTTTTAGACATAGAGTTTGAAATAATGTTGAATTTTTGTGAGAGCCTCCCAACTGGTCTTTTAAAACATGATGCCTGTTAGGTTAACTGCATCATTTCATTATCATCACTCATCAATAAATGAACTAATTCATGTAAAGCCTGGAACTTCTGTCTGGAACAAGTAAGGCTCAATTAAGTCAGCTATTATTCAATTAATGTTAGCTATTATTTTTATTATCCTTTCAACTAACCAAGCCAGAACTGAGAAAAAATTTTCAATTCCTCCTTAACATTTCTTAATTTTCTTTTCGTTTACTAAAATACCTATTAGCCATCTCCTAAATTAAATTTTTAGTTAGAGACCAGGAGGAAAAGTCATTTTCTCAATCCAAAACGCCCTCTTCTACTCTTCTCATTCCTACCAAAAGCGTCCCCATTTTCCTAATCTGTTACCCAAAGTAACGGTTAAGTATGTGCGTGTTTATAGAAATATAAACTTATTACTTAAATTCATTACATATATATGTACATATATTTATTCATATTTATATTAAAGAAATGTGCTTACGATTAAAATTTTAGAACATATAGAAAGGTAGGAAGAGGATATAATCACTCATATTTCTAAGACATTAACATTTTCAGTTTACATTTTGGTGTGTATCTCTTTCCATAGACATGGGAATTTCCACATCCACCTGAGTTCAGGACTTCCGTAGTCCCATTACCATCCACCAGTAGTGGAGCTAATCACCGGGAGACTTCATTACTGAGAAGAATTCTCTTGGCAAACTTTTGGCCAGCTAAAATCGCAAGCTGTGAGATGGCAGATGCTGAAGGGTTTGGGTCAGAGGAGCAATGTGATATGTCTTTTATTTAACAGGAGCCCTCTGAGGGATATGCTGAGAGTCAATGTTTGGGAAACGAGATAAGTGTAGCATCTGGGAGACAGAGAAGAGACATAACAATAAATCTGGCCTAAAATGACAGGGTCTAGCCTTGTCATGGTGGGGGTGGGGAGAAGCAATTGGAATCTGCATATATTTTGAAATGAAAGCAAAAGGTATTTGCTGGTAGATTGAATATGAAGTGCCAGATCAGAGTAGTCTAATTAATTTTGAGCCTAAAGAACAGGAGGGAGGGAGTAGACATTTGCTAAGGTAGAAAAGTCAGCAGAAGAGTTCTGAGAGCTGAATTAGGAGAGAAAAGGGTTAGGAGTTCAGTTTTGGACATGTTGAGTTTGAAATGCCATATAAACAACACCAGTGTAGATGTTAAGCAAGTGTGAAGGAATCAATCACAAAGATGCTACTTCAACTACAGGATTTAATCTGCTTACTTGTGGAAATGTAAAACAAATAAGACTGGAAATTAATCATTGGATTTAGCAATATTGAGTCATTTGCACCGCAGAAGAAGAATTTTGTTGAAGTATATAGAGTGAAACCAAGATTGGAAGGATGGTTCAGAGAGGAATTTGAAACACTGAATATATACAAATTTTCCAAGAGGTTTGCTGAGACGAAGATCAGTGTAAAAAGCTGGGAGAGTCCAGCAAAGAAAGCTCACTTGCTTATTTGTTTTGCTTTATTTTTTTTTTTAACTGGGAGGGTAATTTAGCTTGGAGAAATTAATGTGTCTTATATGTGGTATAGACAGGAAAAAACTTGGAGATATAGGATAAACAGGAGATAACTGATGGGTGATTTTATTAGTAATTAGGACAATGCAAATTAAAATTGCAGTGAAACATTATTTCACACCTGCCAGATTGGCAAAATTCAGAAAGTCTGAAGGTTCCAAATCCTGGCCAGAATGTAGGGAATCACAGAGGTGCATGCACTGTTGACAGGACTATAAGTAGTTACAAACATTTAGGAAAAATGCTTGACAATTTGCAGTCAGGTTTGAAGTGCTTATTTCCCATGACCTAGTGATTCTACTTTCTGGAATACTCTCGGATCAAGCAGGGCTTTTCTAATTTTAATGTGCTCAAGAATCCCCAGGGGATCTTGTTAAAATGCAGATTCTGATACAGAAATTTGAGGAATGAGAGCTGAGATTCTGCATTTCTGAGAGGCTGATGCTGCTAGGCTAAGGCCACGCATTAAATAAGAAGACTTTGTAGAAGCCAGAAAGCAGAAGCAGCGACGTTCATAGAAGCATTGAAATAGGGGAAAGCTGCCAACAACGTCAGTGTCCATTGGTATGAAAATGGATAAAAATAGTACATTATATTCAAAAAGATATTGCCGGGCAGGCCACGGTGGCTCAGCAGGCAAGAACGCTTGCCTGCCATGCCAGAGGACCCGGGTTCAATTCCCCGTGCCTGCCCATGTTAAAAAAACAAAAAAAAAAAACAAAGAGATATTGCCGTGCTAGTTCTATACTCAACAATGTGGTATTAAAGTGAAAAAAAATTTTGAGGCATGATAGCCACAGGATGTTATTCTTTATGCAAATTTTATTTCTGACTGTGTAAATAAAAATAGTATAGTGGAAGACCACACACAAAAATAGATGAAGTGATTGCCTCTGATAAGGAAAGAGAATGGGTTTGGGTAAAAGAAAACTGGCAAAATGTTAATATGCGTTACAGTGTATTGGTGTTTCTTGCGTTATTTCTAATAATTTTATGGATTTTTTAAAATGCTTAATTTTTAAGGTTCTATAAATACTTGAAAAAAGATAACTGGAAGGAGTGGCCATTCATGGAACAATTATGGGGAACACTTATGGGAGTTTCTATACACTTGAATTATTAAAAATATAGCTATCAAATATATACTCATTTTTTTCATTCCTGCTGTTTAGAACCAGGTTTATTCTGCAGCTGGGTAGATTTTTTAATGAAAGATCAATATAAGTACTTAATTATACATCAGTGTTTCAGATGATCCTTAAAAGTTCATTTTGGCCTTATGTGATATTAAAAAAAAATTTTTTTATTGTAGTCACCTGCAATGCTCATTATTTATTTATAGGTTTGTATGAAAATGGAGCAGAGTGGAACCCAACGTTTCAGAAATGGAATGGGAGATGGTAGTGATGGGAAATTCATTACATTTTTATTATATATCCTTTGTTTTTTTTCATTTCTCACAAAAATCATGCAATATTTTAATCTCAACACAGAGAATTTAAAGTAAAGTAGGTGTAACATCAAATGCATTTTTAAAAGTTACAATAAATCACATAGAGAAAAAAACGGTTGGCAAATTAAGAGATGAATGATTGGGGAAAAAACTTTCAAAATAAAAAAACCAGTTAACTATTATGAGTACTGAACATCGCTTACAAAAAATCTTATTGTCTCTAATCAAGACACTTGTTTAATCATTCGTAAGAATTAATTTCTACTTTGAAACGTGTTAACAGGTGTGTTATTGATATTCCAGATTCCCTCCTTCCTACACCCTCTTATCTCCTCTTCTTGATTGGAGTTGTTACTGGATCCTAACCTACATCCCTTATCAAATCACACCTCTCTCTGCCTGTTGCCCTGATCAAGTCACCAGCGCTGAATCTTTTCCATAATTTAGCCTGCTCAAATTGAACATAGCAGCTCATTGAAATTCTCTTGTAAAATCTCTGCCTTTGAATGAAATCCCATCAGAATCTGTATAAAAGAGTGAATCTGTGCTGGCCTCCATTTTTAGAAAAGCACAAATCTGTTTGAACTGAACAATTATCAATTCAAATTGAATTGAGTGGAGCCAGCAATCCACAGGGATCGAGACACCTACTTCATTCATGTGGCCTGAAAGCAGAATCCAACTTAAAAATGAGAGAAATAGAAAACAGACTCATTCTCCATGTCCTAGGTGCTGTGCTAGGCTTAGGAAAACAAAAGCCTTACCAAGGTTGACTTCATGCTTTATATTTTAATTAGGCACATGCCATTTTCCAAGTGCATGCTAGGGTTTGGGGAAATTGTTCAAAAATGTTTAGTAAGTGTGTGTGTAAGAAAGAGAAAGAGAAATCAATCCATGGTGATATTTTCTCTATGGATTCTGATTAAACAGAATGTGTCAATCTTTCCCTTGGTGCTAGAGAAATTGATGGTCCCATATGATTTGATCTAGCATTTCTTCAGCTCTTTCTTTTACAACCTCTTCCACTCAAGTATCTATTTCACAGACTTTGCTGTTGTTCAGTTTAGATGCTCCAAATAAAATTAAGAACTAGTGGGGGCTGAAAATAGTTACTAGGATGGTTGAAACAGGCTTTTGGTTTGGTTTTCCACCTTTATTATTTCTACAACACCAGGGATTATCTAAAGGTGTCTAATACATGGAAAACTGGAGGAAGGGAAAACGGAAGAGTTCTATTCTCTGCAAGCATGTGAAGAAAAGTAGAATAAATACCAAAAGAGTACGCATTTTCATGACTGTTGTTCATCTTTCATGACTTATAAAAGAACTGTTTTATATGTTCTATGATGACCTTATTCCTTATATGACTGAATCTTCAGAAATCACCTTATTTTCTTTAACATTAAGACATTAGGAAAATGGTACTTGCAATTTGATCTTTGCTAAAAGTAACTGTTTGCAGTGCTCTCTGCTGATGACTCAGAATCTCTAACATCTATTCAACATAGATTAATTTGCTTTATTAAACCATCAGCAAAACCACCTCATGCACATTGTATCAGAAACTTACAAAAGATACCAATTAAGATCAAGAATAAAAGAAAATAAGCTTATGCATACTCTCTTCTTAATTCTAACTCCCTCACAACCCTCTCCCCACTAAAATACAGAAAGGAAAAAAGAGAAGAACATTAAGATTGAAAATATTTAAGCTTGTTTATCCTTCACAGCTGAAATGGCTGCGAAGTGAAAGTTCTTGCTTCTGTGGCCATCTTCCCCAATGGCCGTACCTGTGCTTCAAGTTTACTTTTTCCCAAAAACTCCATCAGGCTTCTGTAAAAGTTGCTTGTTTAATATGCCCCTTGCTTCTGCTGTCAGGGTGCACTGTCAGCCAACAAAGCTGGCTTACAAAGAAGGTTTTCTAAGGACCCACTCTCACAAGGAATTTGCACTTCTATTACATTAGCTAAAGATTAACTGAAGACATACTACTAGGACTCTACATTTAAGTCACTCACAGACTAGAAAAAGAGACAAATGTAAAGGGAAGTAATTGCAATGAAGTGTGGTAAGTGCAATGACTAGCAGCTTGTACAAGAGAAAAAAGTAGAGTATTACTTGGGGATCCAGGGAAATATCTCTCATAGGAATTGCCACCAAATCTTAGCTTTGAAGGAATAAGCATTTGTCAAGTCATCAGGAAGGAAAAGTTCTTTCAAAGAGAGAAGATATTAAGGAAGTAAGTATAATTCACCAGGGCACAGAAAGAGTCTAAAGTGGGACGATTGGATTTGGGAGATTGGAATATCAGTTTAGAAGTAAATAGGACCAAAATTGAACATTACTCTTTAGATCAGGGATTGTTAAACTACTGCCAATGGGTCAGATCCTGTTCATCACCTGTCTTTGTAAATAAAGTTTTATTGGAGAACAACCACAATTTTTCATTTACATATGTCTCTGGTGGTTTTCTAGTAGTTGCATCAAAGACCTCATGGCCTGCAAAATCTAAAATGTTCACTATCTGTCTCTTTACCAAAAGAGTGTGCCAACCCCTGATTTAGATGCTGGAGATTCAATAAATTATTTTAAATAGGGGCAATGACAGCAGAAGGAAAGTGTTTCAGAAGCTGGTAATATGGAGGCAGGAACATTGTTTCGAAATTTTGAGAGTTCCAATGAGATTCCAAACAGTGGCTTCAGCAGTGAACAAGGTGAATAGGGTTTGGAATCAATTTGTGCTTAATGGATAGGACTTGACGAAGGTTTAGATATGGGTAATAAAGCAAAGCCTCTAAGATTTTTCTACTACTAACTGCAAAGAGGGGTGCCTAGGAAAGGATCAGAGACAAAATACAAATATTCACAACCCCCTGCCAGTCATAGCAAACTATTTTTATCTTTTAAAAAGCAACACACATTCTTGTTCTTATTATAAAAAGTAACATATCATGTTTATGCTGAATAAAGTTGTGAAATAAACAAAACAAAATATAAAAATAATCCTTAATTGCACAAATTATGGATAACTGCCTAAAGATCTTGTATTTCTTGTTTCTATGCACATATTGACTTTAGAGTTTTTACCAAAATAGAACCACATTAGGATGCTTTCATAAATTCATCAGAGGGTGGATATTTAGAATATTTCCACATTTCTCTACTACAAAGAGCACTCAAATTCTTTGATAAATTTTTGTTCATGTGTTTACTTTTCTCCCTGGGATACATTCCCCATAAATGGAATCACTAGATTCAAAGAGAATGTACATGTTTTTACTTTTATTTTTCTTATTTTACAAGTGTCTTATAAATCATTTGTTTGCAAGTGTAGAAACCCAGGCAAACTTATGCCAGAAGGAAGAGAATTTATTAACAGAACACAGACTTTAATTGCAAAAATATAGCTGAGCCCTCTTGAGAACGCTCTGGGAAGAGAAAAGCTGGGAATGAAATATCTCTTGTTCTTGTCCTTGTGCTTGTTTTCCCTCCTTTTGGTGCAGCAGGGTCCTTCTTTTGTTCTCTCCAAGCTACTGCATCATGATTTTTAATCAATAGCACTTCCTGGGCTCATTTATCTCATACCAGTGGACCATTATGTCACTTTTATTCCTTAAATCCAAATATCTTACAGGTCTACTTGACAGCAATTTCAGAATCTCCAAAAGAAAATTCGAAGACAAAAAAGTCTATGTGAATCAACTTAAATTGCTTACTCAGGCCTCTTCTAATCTTCTCTGGCAGTGGTACGTAATCACTTGTGATAACATCACATCCCTTCCTCAAGGCATTTACACTAGATGAATCCTTCACTCAGTAGGACAACTTTAGGTGTCTGTACCTCAAAAAGCATTCAAAACTTGCGATTAAAAATGTAAATAATAAAGTCAAAATGATCTGCAATTTTAACATTTAGAGAAATCACTAAACCCATTTTTGTTTAGTATACCCTGGATTTATACTTTAACAGTTCAAAAATGTCATGGACCTTTTTCCAAGACAAATATTAAAGCCCTATACCATCATTTTTAAATAATTGCTTAATAGTCCATTATACAGAAACACACACACGAGTTATTTAGCCATTCACTTTGAATATCAAGATTGTTTCCAGTGTAAACACTAAATATTTTGAGGTGAATAATATTTTATGCTGTTTATCAGATTGTTTCCTTAGAAAACAAATCCTAGGAGGGGGGATTTATAATTCAAAAGACTTGCACATTTCAAGGGTTTTGATACACGTTGATAAATTATCACGTGAAAAAGTCTTACCAATTTAGGGCACACTACCCCATTTCTGGACAATTTCAATATTACTGTTTTCATCACTCCCAACCTTAGAGATGAATAATGATAATATTTGCATTTCTTTTTAAACAAACTTTCAAATGGATTTCGGCCATTTGTCCTTTTCCTTTCTGGACAGTCTTTTCTTGCACAGATATACAGTTCTCTCTTCATATTTATTGGTTTGTTCAGTTTTCCTTTACCAGATGAAGATAATAAAACTTCTACTAACATATTAGTTTAAATGTTTTTCCCTCTGCATTTTCACTTTAACGTTGATTAAAATGTTGTTTACCCTTGTTTGGTGGTTTTTAGGCTTGTTTGATATGCAATAGGAAAGTGTTTTGTAAATTTTATTTTCATGATTGAATCATGTGTAGTGACAGTCTATTTTAGGTTCTGATAACACATAGTAAAGCCTATCCCAACTTTAGTATAATTTTAAAATGTTTTTGTCATGTTTAATTCATTTCTAGTATCCTATGACCTTATTTTTTACACGTACATCTTTAGTTCATTTGTAGTTTTTGAAGTGTGTTTTATATGAAGGAGGGATATAAAGTTTTTATCTCAGATTTGAGATTAATTTAGTAAATTAATTAATTAGATTGATTTAGTAAACTATCTTTGATGCAGACATAAAAAAAATGAATTTATGTGGTTTCAGCTCCAAGTTGCAAAGACCAAGGAAATTGTCGATCGTCTCCTCACAACAAGATAAAACTGGAAAAACTAAAAACAAATGACTTTCTTGAACTGAGGACAGAAGAAAAACACCACTCTAAATTCTGGAGAGACAGGCTCATCTAGAGAATACAGCAAATGAAATCCTAGCTGGAATAGAAGTCATGCGAGAAAAAAAGTGTTAGGATCACTTAAATGATAATTTTGGTGGCGTGCTGGGAGATGAATGTGAACTAGTGTAAGAGGAAAAACCCCCTGAGGGTTGCAGTCTTAGAATAAAGCCAACACATACGTGGATTTTTCCTCTAGGAGTTTCACCAGATTCGCACAGACAGAATCTGAGACAGATCCCTTCATGTCTCTCTCTGGCAAAGAGAAAGGAGGAATCAAAATTGTGAAATATGCCAGCAACTTCTCAAAAAAAAAAAAGGTCTACTGTCCAGGGAAAAAACTTTGCCAGAATACAGTAGTGAAAACTTATCCTAGCTGAGAGAAGAAAATTATTCCCTACTCTAGCCTCCGCCAAACTTTCTGTTTCATCTAAGGGGAAGCAAACAAACATACAAAAAAATAAAACCATAGTCAACTGGAGTCTGGGCTTTATAAAACAGATAGGGAAAGCTGCAGTCACAGAAAAAGTAAGGAACGGGGTAAAATGAGGCACGATTCAGGAGATAAAATGGAATCACATAGAATGCCCAATTAAAACCAGAGAGGCTAGAAAAAGAGGGAGAAATAAATATAGGTAATTATTTTTCCATATACTTGGGCCTGTTTCTGAATGTTCCATTCTGCTTTACTTTTTCTCTACTGAAATCAGTAGCATTCAAAGAGGAAAAAAATTAAAATTTTGATTACATTTGCATTAAGTTTGTAGATTAATTTAGGGAAAATTGACATCTTGGCTGAGTTTTCTTTTGTTCCATTTAGTGAAGTCAGATCTCGCTCTCTCTTTCTCTTTCTCAATGAGGTTTTGGGATTTTCTTCATACATCCTACAGTTTTTTGGATCGGTTTATTTCTTATGACATTTTCTCATTGCTTTTTTTTTTAAGTGTATCTATTCTTTTTTTTTTAAACTTTTTATTAATTAAAAAATTTAACAAAAGAACATTAATATATCATTCCATTCTACATATACAATCAGTAATTCTTAATATTATCATATAGTTGCATATTCATCATTTTTTAGAACATTTGCATCGATTTAGAGAAAGAAATAAAAAGACATCAGAAAAAGAAATAAAACAATAATAGAGAAA
>PVIY010009106.1:0-73947 GCA_004026745.1 Myrmecophaga tridactyla
TCTTGTGAATTTATTAGACAATTACGGTTTGTAGTTCAGTTATCAGCGAACAGAAAACTCTGCTTATTGCTTAACAGTATACTGAGCTAAAGATTAAAGATTTAACTGCATTAAAGAGGAAACATATGTCCAAATCCTCAAGGAGATTAAGTGGTTAAGGTGAAAGATAGCATATATTTTAGTTGTGAGGTGCTTTGGGAGGACGACTCGTCCAGTCACTTTTCAGATCTCAGTACAAATGTGGGTTCTTAGGGGAGTGTCTTAGATTGGTCATTTCTACAGATTTGCTTTAATTGGGACATTTTCTCAGCCTTGGAACTGTAAACTAGCAACTCATTAAATTCCCCCTTTTAAAAGCCATTCCATTTCTGGTATATTGCATTCCGGCAGCTGGCAAACTAGAGCAGGTGGTCTCCCCTAAATTCACAAATTAAAATAGGTCCTACCACCATACACTATCATGACTATAGTCTTTTGGAAATCACTCATCAACTTTGTGAAATGTTTGTATTACTCACTGAACAGTATGACCCATGATGGAAGGCCACGTTTTTGTTTTCTTCAACACTGTATCCCAGTAAAACCTATTTTGCATGTGGGAAGAGGCATATTTTTGGCCCTCAGTAAATATGTAGTGAATGGATGTGTGCCCTAATTGATTGTATAAATGAAAAAAATGGCTAACATAAATAAGGTATGTGTACTGCTAAAGAAAAGCTAGCATAATATGCATAGTATATATGCAAAATCGGTTTTAATTTCGATGTGACATATAGACATAAATATTTTATAAATTTGAGTAGTAATTTGTCATAAAAACTCAGAACCAGAAATCAGACAAGTTTGGGTTCAGGGAAGAATGGTTATTAAAAGTATATAGTCTAGAAGAATTTGCTCATGGAATTATGATGAAAATTGATGGAGATAATACATGTGCAAAAGTTCTGTACCGGGCAGGCCACAGTGGCTCACTAGGCAGAGTTCTCACTTGCCATGCTGAGACCTGGGTTTGTTTCCCAATGCCTGCCCATGCAAAAAACAAACAGACAAAAAAGTTCTGTACCACTTTTGCCAAATAGTTGATATATTAAATTTATAATAGATGCTAAAAATATGGCAGCATGAATTTAACCCACTCTTCCTCAGAGATGACATGATAGATTTGAAAATATCCCATTTTCAAGCAAAGACTAGAGGAATAGTCTAACTTGATTTCTTCTCCTTTTTTATTCAGAAATCTATGCATTCAGAGAAATTAAGGTACAGTAGGCAAATATATGAGCTCTAGAGTGAGATTGTCTGAAAGTAAAACATTGCTGTCATGTTCTAGTTGTGTGATCTGGGCAAGTCAGTTAAGCTCTTTTTACTCGGCCTCCTCTGTGAAATGGGAATTATAGTATTTATCATTCATTTCTTAGAGATTGCTATGTGAATTGAAAAAAATAATAAATGCAAACAGTTTAGTATAGTGTTTAACACTTAATAAACACCTAATAAAATTGAAGAGGATTACTACTCTCACTACTCTTGAATAAAATGGACAAATTCCATGAACATTATGGTGCTTACAAGCTCTTGGTTTTTATAGTGATGAATTAAGATCACATGGGACAAGGTTGGCAGGAGATAACAGAAAGCAGCAAAGGATTAGACGAATATATTGGAACTTGGTCATGTCATTTGAGCCCCTAAGTCAAAACTGTAGAGGAAGAGAACATTAGAAAAGAAATTCTGGCTGTGGTTGCATTTCACATTTGAATTGCAGAGAATGCGTTTACCCAGAAGTGATGACATCACATATTGGGTAGAGAGAATGGGACCTTAGTACTCAGTATGGTTAGTATCTGATAGAGGTATACAAAAAGACATGCGAGGAAAAAGTAGGATTTGAGGGATACTTAACTGAAACAATAATATTTTATATGTAATATTTCAACATATTATACATGAAAATTTTCAAACACAGGAAACAATAGGAAAAATAATTTAGCAACAGAAATCTACCAGCCACATATAACAGAGGTTAATCATTCACTATATTTTCTTTGTAGTGCTTATTTGTGAGGTAGATAAAATTCTGTGATAAAGATCAACCCCCAAATTTACATCACCTTTATTTCCTTTTTAATCATTGTGACAAAGATTGAGAATCATCTCCATGCATATATAGGGATCAATAAGCATTACACAGTACTGTAATTTGCTTTTGCTCAGATATTCAAGGTAAGATTAATAAAATCCAGAGTCCTAAGAAACTACAAGAGCTCATCATATGGTTTTCTTTGGAATGTTTGAATTATTTCAACAACTGTCTCTGGTAAAGAGCCAGTCACTGATTCCATGGCTGTCGTGAAAGAGAACTAACAGGTAATTCCAAAGCTGACCTATAGGATTGACCGTTGGGCAGCTTCACTAGAAAATTATAGAAGGTCCTTTACCCTCACATTGATGTAAGTTTGGGGAAAAAAAAAACAGGAAGAATAATTCAGTGTTTCCTATTTGGCATCTCTAAATATTTTAAGAAAGGCTGTGCTTAAAATGTAATATATCAACATGAATTATTTAACTCTGCATGATGTGTTTGCTTATTGAACAACCTGTGTAGAATAATAATTTAAAATTTCAGAAGCAGATAATCTGCTTAAGAATAGAATTTACAATGTGATTATCGAAAGTTTCTTTTCTTTGTTTTGTTTTTCTTTTCCTCTAGAATACAATTGGTCTTTCTGAGAGGTGACCCATTTTCAGTTTAAAAATTCAAATCTGAAATATTTTAACAATGATGTGCATTTTCCTAGAGGAAAAATCTTTATTAGTTTGCTTGTATTGAGCTTCTAGGTTATTTTATTTTCATCTCATTTGTTATTTCAATTTAAGGGTGAGAAAGAATTTACATCATGAAGGACTAAGATTTATGAAGTGAGAAGTTTCAACACCACAAATCTTTTGAAAAGAGAAGAGTCCAATATGATTTCACTCTCTACAGGTAATGTTTTGTGGCTCAATTTATTGAAATGTCCATTCTTTCTTCTAAGAAGCAATAATACAACTCCCACAAATTGTCTATTTATGTGTGCCTATATACAATAGATGCTTTTCAAAGATAGGTGCAATAATTTATCTCATGCTCCCTTGCAATGTGACTTTTCTACAGCTTTGGTTAAGAATTAGAGTCTGCTTCTCTGGGTGCTATTCATAAACCGTACTCTGCTTTTTCTAAAATATGTCTAGCACATTTTTAATCTCTATCATGCTTTTCATTTATTTCGCTTTGTGTTTTGTTTTGTTTTGTTTTGTTTTGTTTTCTGTCTCTCCCAGCCAGAATGTGAGATCCACAAGGAGAGGGACTCTGGTATTCTATTGTTGTTTTTGCTTGTTTATTTTTGCTTTTCCATTTCTTCTCATGTATCCCAAAGAGTCACTTCAGTTCCTATTCACAGTTTCTTAGTAATATTTTTTGAATGAATCAAATATTAGTGCTTCATCAAAATGCCCAAAGTAGGACAGTACTTCTCAATTAAGAGAAGATTTTGCTTTATTTTAGACTATGTTTGCTTATAAATTCTACTAAAAGAATTTGTTACCTCCAAATATTCTTGGGGAATGACTCATTTTGACAAGCTCCAGAACCTGCCAAAGGAGGTTGACAAAATAATTTATGGAACATTTCATTTTATTTTGTCTTCTAATCTTTCAGCTGCCTTTTAGCCATGCCCCTACCACCACTTTACTTGTGGCACACCCTCCATGCAGCATGCTGAGCTCTGTTTTGGGAGCATTATAACCGTGCTCTCGCTCTCCTGCTGCAGCAGCTGAAAGCCATCTAAACTCTTAGAACCAGGTTGTAAGGACACATGGATTTCTGTTTGCTCCTCTGTACCTCAAAGATCCTTAGGGGCTCCTCATGACATATGCAGCATATGCCATTGTAAAATTACACTCTAGACAGAAATTATAATTCTAAGCATTTAAGGAGAATTCTTGGTGAGTCCAAATAAACTAATAATTATGAAAAATTACCAATATAATTTTATTTTAAATTAGGCTTTAAGAGCTTTTGCAGAATTTTAAAATATTTTCAAAACTATGAGTTTACTTTTACACAGGAGAAGTAAAATTTCAAAAAAAGCAATAACTAAATGCTGAAAGGGCTTTGGTTTGGGAAAAAAGTCATGACTCAATTCTGGCAATGCATTTCATATGTTATAGTCCGAGTGATCATTTATATTCAGTTCATAGCGCTAATTGTTATTTCAAAGAGCAACAGGCATCAAAAAGCTTATTTAGAAACAGATCCATTTTATTGTTGATGAAACAAACAGGCTTCTACTATAATCCACAAATGAGATGTGCAACTATTCAATTATTTTATAATTTTATTTAATCATATACCTCAAGAACCAGATTTGATTAGACAGCTGCAAAGGCATTGAACATATAGAGTTAATTATGCTCATTTCTATTCATGATGCACAGCATATTATCTAATTTTATATGCAAATGAATGTGTAGCATCAATTATATGTTAAATTTAAGATACAGAACAATAATGAAACCCCTATTAGCATGTGATTTATAAATTGAAATTACATTGATGATGGTTTTACTGATCTTTAGAACAAACAAATATATACAGGTAATTCTCTAGATCATAGTAAATCTTTTTTTTTTCCTTTTATAAAGTCATCACAGGGAAAGTTAGAATAAAACCAGTTCTAAAATGTTCAAAAGATATTGGTATACTAATGAAAGTAGTTATTTTAATTGCTAAAAATATTCACATTGGGAAAATTGACACCATCATTTGTATAAAACTTTTATGATATATTTAGCATCATAGGGAGTTTGTAAACTTTTCAAAAGAAAAGCAACTTATTTCCTGACTTAGAGATTGTCCAGGCAGATATGATTAAAAAACTTCGATAAAATGCAATGCCTTTAACAGGACTTTTTGTAAGATTTATATTAAGTTGGGTATATTTATATGAATGTATATTTTTCTTAAGTCAAGAATTTCATGAATACAAATGGTTATTGGTGAATAATTATAGTAATCCTAAAGGTTTTCAATCAACACAGTCTAGCAGAGAAATAGGCTCAGATTTTGAAGCTAGAAAAACCTTTGCTCAAATATTAATAATTAATAATTAATATTTAACCTCAGTCACTGCAAATGAAAAATGGGAATATAATGGTTTTCTTAAAGTCATATTAAACAGGAGGATAATTAGCACAATGTACATACAGAATAAGTTTTATTCTCTTCTCTCTGTATATATTTGTATTTCCCCAAAACATGAGTTATATGGACAACCTCTAATATAGAGATACATATCTATAAGAATGTCCTATATGTTGGAGGAAAATAAAGCAAATTTCCATTCTCATTAACTGACTGCTTATCTGAATTGGGGAGACTCCAATATAACACCTTTGGGGCCAATACACTTTTTTTTTTTGAGAAGCACACAGCAAAGTGAGGAAATGTTGGTAATATTTCTTCAAAATCAGTAGCATGTTGGGAAAATAAGTCATCATCACAAATTGTTCATTAATATCTCAATGATCAAATTCATGTATTGATTTAACTCACATGTTTATCTTTATTGCTTGGAGATTTCCCAAGTTAACTTCAAGCCTAGTTATGTATTCAGATCATCCCCAGTGGTTCTCATCTCTCTCAATATGATGCAAAAAACTGTATAAAATTCAGGTGCCTGAATGTAATCACTAGAGATTCTGATTTAATTGGACTACTTGCAGGTTGAGGCATCAGAACTTTTTAAACGCCCTCATTTAATGCTGCAATGCAGCTAAAGGGGGAGAACCACTGATCTATAGGATTATTTTAAATAAATATGAGACATTCTAAATAGTGCAAGCTAAATTACAATAACTCTAGCATCATTATCTCCTTCACGGGTCTACAAATATTTTAAAACCAATTAGCAACTAAAACTTAAATTTACAAGGGGAAATAAATCTATTTAGCTCCTCTTCTCCCTGATAAAGGAGCATTAACTATAATTTAAAATAAAGCAGTTATTTGAAGATGTCCCTTTCTCCGAACTTAAAATACAATTATGATATGTTTGTTTGTTCTTTATAAAAGCACAAATAACTAAATCTGTTGAAATTTTGGTGACTTACCTAATATGTGCATTACAACTGCTTCATGTGGAATTCCATAGAGTGTTTGGTAAGGCATTTTCCAATGAGAATCTCACTATTCTTAGGTGCTTCTGTTAAAGTGAGTGTGACATCTACTCATTATGTAATGCTTTATATGAAAGAGCCCCCAAATTAGTGTTCTATTGAGATATTGCTTTAATGATGACAATTATCACAGATGGTAATGTAACTGCTTTCGAGGAGCTAATGTAAACAGTCTTACTTTGAAGAGTGTAAAGACAGAGCATAACGATTCATATTAATGAAATAGCCTTATAATCTTGTCAGATGAACTGTAACACCTTGTGGGACTATTGGAGATCATGTTAACATGCTTCTCTTCTTATTTGCTTAACGAGTTTGAATTTATGTCATGTAAACTTTCCACATGTTAGGCTGAGGTCAGGTCTGTATATTTCCACTGCCCCAACAAATGCCTCATGAGATTCAGAGCTCTGGATTTGTCCCCAGAATACCCTATGTGCATGCATGCGCGTGTGTGCATTCACACATACACACAAACACACAGACACATTCCATAAAGGAAGAGAAACAGTTGTAATAGAGAAAGCACCAAAAAGCAAAAGCCAAAACAAACCCACAACTAACCAAAGAAACCAAACAGAAATCAGAACCTTATTACAGACAACACAATGAGTCACAAGCACAAGAACCGGATGCAAAGAGAAGCACTGTTGTCTAAGAGAAATAACCACAAATAGACTCAGGCATGCATCAAATGGTGACTACGGATAATGTCATCCCACTTGGTTCTGCTCAACAAGAGCATCAGCTAAAGGGGAATTTTTCTTCTAATTTTCATCCTTTGACGTAGGTTTCTGATTGAGGTGTGGAAGATGAGGGTCGTGTTGCTCTAGGGAATGTTTAGAATAAATTATCATCTATTTGAGCTGGTTTATTGTGACATTGCGAAGATGAACACTATATAGCCAATGAGTTATGATCATCATTCTGCATTTAAAATAAGTGTGGCCACTTTCAGCAATCTATATTTGGAACTGTAAATCCTATGGAATGACACATTTACATCCTTAGAAAATGGGTTTTGATTTAATCATTTAGAGCACATCTTTCTTTTAAGGGTGAATGCACAGATTTTACATTTCTGGAAAAAAATTAATCAAATGATTTCTTAAGGATTTATGAAATCAAATTTATTTGAAATGTTAAATTATTACTGCTTTTTATGTCAATTTTTGACATGACTTGCTCATTCATTTAACTTTAAAATGTTTACTCAAATTTATCTACAAAGTCCTTTTGGGTAGTTTTTTTGGAAAAGGATTTTCTTTTACAGATATGAGATATATTTATTCATTTACTCACAATATTTACTGTAGAACTACTGAATATTTACATAGTGGCTACTAGTTCCAGGTACTTTCAATGTTTTAGGGGTACAACAGTGAACATACAGATACATATTGTGTCCTCAGGAATTTTGCATTATTCTTACCTTCTAGCTGATTCCTTCTCAAAGCATCGGAGAGAAGAATTATTTATAGTGGAGGTATTATCATGTTATCCTCACATTCCCAAGAAAATCTCACACCACTAGTGTGAATGACAGCTACAGATTCCAACCCTTAAAAATATAAACAATATACTTAACCTATTCACTTTAAAATTACTAAAAGGTTAAAATAGAATATAGTGATTGTGTTTTACAATAGACTACCAGAGCACAATTGATTTTAAAATACTCTTATTATGGATTTTGATTTATAATAAACTTAATAAGTTTAATATAGTTCCCAATAGGCTGTGCTGTGTATTATCTCTTTCAAAAATTAAGATCTGCCATTGTCATATAGATGTAAGAGAAAAAAGAAGCTTCTAGTTTTGTGATGTAAAATCAATTGATAAATTAAAAACAAATCATACAGTACTATTGTTTTTAACTCACATACTTTTCACTTTCTTAATTTGAAGCATAATCTCAAATACTAATCATGTTTATATTTTTATGGGCCTACCACATAGTTCAGAAAAATTGAGAAAGTTTATTTATTTCTGGTAATTGTTTTTTCTTTCACCTAGATAATTTTATTTAAATTACCTATAGGTATTTGAGATTTGAGACCTGTTTTGCAGCATCACTGGAAATTCTGCTCTTTGGGAGTGAGGTTACATTATGGGGAGTCTGGACCAAGTCATTGCTTTTCCACTGCAGGAATGTGGTAATTTCATAAATACCCATCTATGCTGACTCTGAAGGGAGCAGTGTTATTCCAACAAAAATAAACCCAGGATATTAATATTCAAGGGTGATTACCAAAAAACCTGTCCCTGCTGGTGTACCAAGTGCCAGACAGACACCCTTGGAAACCATCAAGAATGACTCAGTTTACTTGCTTACCAAAGCCCCTTCACTAGGGATCAATGAACATATTTTGCACCCATGTGATCTTGGTCTACCGGCCTCTTAATACCCTCCAAAAGTTTAACACTCAACCCTTGAGGATCTATGGTTCTTGGTCATAATTATTAAAATTTTCAGTTTTCTGAAGTATTTTAAAAAGTTTCTTACCTGGTGAACTGAATCATCAAGAACAGAAAACCATATATTCTTTTTTGTTTCTTAATATTTTTATTGACAAATCTTCACGTACATACAGTCTATACGTGGTATACAACCAATGGCTCATATCATCACATACTTGTGTATTCATCACCATGATCATTTTTAGAAAATTTGCTTCACTCCAGAAAAAGAAATGAAAACAAAAAAGAAAAACTCATGCATCCCATACCCCGTACCCTTGCCTTTCATTGACCACTAGCATTTCAATCTACTCAATTTGTTTTACCTCTTATCTACCCTATTATTTTTTTATTTGTTATCCACATTTTTTTAAAACTCATTTGTCCATTCCCTGGATAAACAGAGCATCAGACAAAAGGTTTTCACAATCACACACTCGCTTTGTAAAAGTTATATCTTTATACAAATGTCTTCAAGAATCAAGGCCACTGGAACACAGCTCAACAGTTTCAGGACCTTCCTTTAGCCACTCCAATACTAAAAGAAATAGCTATACAATGCCTAAAAATAACCTCCAGGATAAATTCTCAAATATGTTTGAAATCTCTCAGCCACTGGCAATTTATTTTGACTCATTTCTCTCTTCCCCCTTCTGGTCAAGAAGGCTTCTTCAATCCCATAATGCTGGATCCCAGCTCCTCCCGAGAGTCATATCCCATGTTGCCAGGGAGACTCACACCACTGGGAGTCATGTCCCATGTAGCAGGGAGGACAGTGAATTCACCTGCCAAGTTGGCTTAGAGAGAGAGGTCACATCTGAACAACAAAAGAGGTGCTCTGGGGGTAACTCCCAGTCACAATTCCAAGTAGGCTTAGCCTAGTCTTTGCCAGAATAAGTCTCACAGGAGTGAACCCCAAGATCGAGGGCTTGGCCTACCACTTGGTTGTCCCTACTGCTTGTGAGAATATAAGAAATTCTGCCAATGGGGAATCTGAGTATTTTGTCCTTTCTCCCCAGTACCCCCAAAGAGACCCTATAAATATTTCTATTTCAATGCCCAAATTACTCTGGGATATTCTGGGGTATCACACTCACCTGAAAAAACACCAGCAAAATCTCATACCCCATTTAAGATTCCATGTACTCCTAGTGTTTAACTAAATTGACCTTACAAGTTAAAGTTTGTGCTACTCAAAATATAAATTTTGCACAAAATAAACATCTGTCCCTTTGGTCTCACACAGAAGCTGAAGTTTTAAAACATGGATGATATCATCCTTTACCCTGTATTCTGCTGTACCTTAGTCCTATCCAGATCAGCTTCTTTCATATCTCTAGTCTCAGTCTGACCCCTTTTTTCAATTTTTTAAACAGGTGCTATATGGGGTCATGCTCACCTTCATAGCTTCAGAGCTCTAACTCTGAGTCTCAGGTGTCACATAAATATTTGAAGTTTCTGGGAATGACATGGTTATGTACAAACAGCTCAGCATCACAGAATTTAGAAATAACAGTTACAACTCCTGAAAATATGTGCCTGCTGTAAGAGCTTACAATTTAGGACTCTTTACAATAAGCCCCAACCTAATAACCCATGTTCTCAATTTCAGTTCGTCAAGTTTTGATAGTAGAGTTAGTCCATATGAGTGAGGCATGATACTATTTGTCTTTTTGTTTCTGCCATTTCATTCAACACACAGTCCTGAAGGTTCATTAACCCAGTTACATGTCTCAAAACTTCATTCCTTCTTACAGCCTGTCATTAGTCTGTTGTATGTATACACCATAATTCCCCCTCTAGGCATCCCTAAATTATACCATCTCAATCTTTAGCCACCATCTTTCCTTCTGGTTTCATACATGCTCCCAGCCCTTCTCCCTCTAATATGCTCACCTATATTATTGTGCTATAATCGGGTAGTATTGCACTGAGTTTTTACAATTGGTCCTGTTGTGCAATCCGCACTAATATCCAATATGTACCCTATTTCTATCTCCTGATAATCTGTATTCTTAACTTCAATTCTCAAAGTTCACTCATCAATGTTAGTTCATATTAGTGACACCATACAGTATTTATCCTTTTGCTGCTGGCTAATTTCACTTAGCATAATATCCTCAAGAGTCATCCACATTGCTACGTGCTTCATGATTTTTTTCTATCTTATAGCTGCATAGTATTCCATCGTATGTACATACCACAGATTGTTTAGTCACTCATCCATTGATGGACATTTGGGCTGTTTCCATCTCTTGGCAATCATAAATAATGCTACTATAAACATCGGTGTGCAAATGTCTTTTGTGTCCTTGCCTTCAGTTCCTCTGAATATAAAATAGTAATGGAATTTCTGGATAATATACAATTTTATACTTAGCTTCCTAAGGAACCACCAAACTGCCTTCCAGAGTGGTTGTACCATTTTACATACCCATCAACAGTGTGTAAGTTTGCCTCTTTCTCTACATGCTCTCCAGCACTTGTTTTCTGTTTTTTGTTTATTTGTTGTTTGTTTTTTTATTATAGCCATTCTAGTCGGTGTCAGATGAGATCTCATTGCAGTTTTTATTTGTATTCCCCTAATAGTCAGTGAAGCTGAGGATCTTTTCATGTGCCTTTTAGCCATTTGTATTTCCTCTTCTGAGAAATGTCTGTTCATGTCTTTTGCCCATTTTTAAAGTGGGCTGTTTGCCTTTTATGCATCCCACAAACCCTGATATGTTGTGTTTCATTTTCATTTGCTTCAAGATATTTATTGATTTCTCTTGTAATTTCTTCCCTGACTGACTGGTGTGTCTGACTAGGCAAGAGCGTGTTTCCTAGCTTCCACATATTTGCGAATTTTCTGGTCCTCTGCTTAATATTGATTTCAAATTTCATTCCATTGTGATCGGAGAAAGTGTTTTGTATGATTCCAATCTTTTCAAGTTTATTGAGACTTACTTTGTGACCCAGCATATGATCGATCCTTGATAATGATCCATGAGCATTTGAGAAAAATGTATATCTACTGTTGTAGGGTGTAATGTTCTGTAAATGCCTAATAAGTCTAATTCATTTATTGGGCCATTCAAATTCTCTTTTTTTATTAATCCTCTTTCTAGATGTTCTAGCCATTGATGACAGTGGGAAATTTAGGTCTCCAACTATTATGGTAGAGCTGTCTATTTCTTCCTTTAGTTTTGTCAGTATTTGCTTCATGTCTTTTGGGGCACTCTAGCTTAATGCATAATTTATGGAGTTTTTTTTATGTCTTCTTGTTGAACTCTTCCTTTTATTAATAGTCTCCTTCTTTGTCTTCTCTAATTGTTTTAAATTAGAAGTATAATTTGTTGGATATTAGTATAGCTACCCCTGCTCTCTTGTGATTGTTTTCTGCATGAAATATCTTCCCAACCTTTTACTTTCAACCTATTTTTGTCCCTGGGTCTAAAATGAGTCACCTGTAGACAACATACAGATGGGTCTTGTTTTTTAATCCATTCTGCCAGTCTATGTCTTTGATTGGGGAGTTTAATACATCAAGATTCAGTATCATCACTGCAAAGGCAGTATTTTCTCCTACTATTTTGTCATTTGGACTTTATATGTGATACTTATTTTTTTTTCTGTTTTTACTTTAACTGATAGTCTTCATTTCTACACTTTTTTCCAGCCTCTCTCTCCTGTCTTTTCCTATCTGCCTGTAGAGCTCTGTTTAGTATTTCCTGCAAAGCCAGTCTTTAGTCACAGATTTTCTCAGTGATTGTTTGTCAGAAAAATTTAATCTCCCCCTTATTTTTTAAGGACAATTTTGCTTGGTAAAGAATTCTTAATTGGCAACTTTTCTCTTTTAGAATCTTAAATATATCAGACCATTGCCTTCTTGCCTCCATGGTTTCAGCTGAGAAATCCATACATAGTCTTGTTGGACTTCCCTTGTATGTGACAGATTGCTTTTCTCTTTCTACTTTCAAAATTCTCTCTTCATTTTTGACATTTGACAATTTGCTTAGTGAGTGCCTTGGAGTATGTTTATTTGGATCTTTCAGTTTGGATTATGCCGCACTTCTTGGACTTGTAATTTTATGTTTTTCATAAGAGATGGGAAATGTTCAGTGATTATTTCTACCATTAGTCTTTCTTCTCCTTTTCCCTTCTCTTCTCCTTCTGGGACACCCACTTATTTATATTTGTATGCTTCATGTTGTCATTCAATTCTCTGAGACCCTGATCATATTTATCTACTATGTTCTCTATATTTTCTTCTGTGTCTCAGATTTCAGGTGTCCAGTCCTCTAGTTCACTAATCCTTTGTTCTGCCTCTTCAAATCCATTATTGTTTTGTTTCCATTCATTTTTTTTATTGTACCTTTCATACCCATAATTTCTGTGATTTGTCTTTTTAAACTTTTGAGTTCTTCTTTTTGTTCACCCAATGTCTTCTTTAGATCCTCCTTCAACTCATTGATTTGATTTCTCATGAGACTTTCCATGTCTGTTCAAACATACTGAATTAGTTGTTTCAATTTCTGTGTTCATTAGAAATGTTGGTTTGTTCCTTTGACTGGGCCATGTCTTTGATTTTCCAAGTGTGATTTATTATTTTTTGCTGGCATCTAGGCATTTGATCTCCTTAATTAGTTCATTCTGGAGGTTGTTTACACTCTTTTACCTAGGATTTTCTTGTTGAGTGGCTTTGTTCTTTATCTGTTCTTTGTCATTCAGTTCACCTTGTTCTAGCCCTCTAGCACAGCATATAACTGATCATAATTTTTCAGTTCTTGTTTTTCTGCTTTTTTCTCTGCCTATATGTAACCTTATTATTTTGTGTGTGTTTGAGAAGTGTCCCCTTAGATATTATAGACCCCAATCAGATTTTCCCAGACCAGAGGCTCACATCTCAGGAGGAAAGCATAGCCAGTTTCTCAACCTGCTAGGTGAGAACTAGCAGGTTGTCAGACTGTCCTATGAGACCTCTAGATTCTGTGTTTTTCCTATCCTGCCCAGCCTGTGACACTTGTCTGCCTGTGGCTTCCCACCAGCTTAAAGTGATGTGGTGCCTTTAATTTCAGCAGACTATCCCTGCTGAAGGCATGGTTGAGACAGAGATAAAGTAGTAGGATGGCTTTAACTGCTTCGGTTTTCCAGTCCCTGTAGTCTGAATTCCTTAAAGGAGGGATTCCACTTGAGCTGGACCCTGCTACCTTTCTCTTAGGAAAGATAAACCCTTTAGCGACTTAACTCTTTTCACCTGACTAGTTACTTTGTCTCTCAGGCAAGCTTAATTCTGCCCTTTCCTGGGGCAGTGCCAGTTTTATCTAATGAGCAGTTAAAGAGTCTTTAAAAAAATTTTAAAAAGCCTTTTCAGAGCTGGAATCCTACTCCTCATGTTGAGAGTCATTGAGAGAATCAAATGGGAATATCAAAGAAGGCTTTAAAGCAGTTCCTAACACATAGTACCAACTCCTCAAGTTTGTCAATCAAGAGCTTAAGTTGGTATGTGCTCTATGTGCCCCTGTTTTGGGGGATCCAGTCCTTTTCCAGGATTTTAGGCTGTCCAACTCAAAGTGCCTTTTTTTTCTCCATCAGTCCCACCCTTCTCTTCTGTGGCCAAAACTCCTAGTTCTGTTAATGCTTATCTCAGATTGATCTGTGCTGGGGGCTGGTTGTCAGTACTCATAATTTGTTAATTCTGCATTTGAAGCCTGGTTGAGCTATGCCCTTGCTGCTAATAAAGTCTGTTTCTTTCTTCTCAGGGAACCAGTCTGCCATGTCCATGGGGGAGAGTCACCAGCTTCCACAGCTTGAGGGATTTACAGTTCAGTGTGGAATCTCAGCCATTTCACCTGAGATTAACTGGTCCAGACTGGTTTACGCTATGTTCCCTCAGCAGTTGTTCTGTACTGTTCTTGGCTATTTACTAGCTTCCCTGGAGGACAAACTAAATTCCACACCTCACTATACTACCATCTTCCCCTGCCTCTCCAGATAACCATATATTCTTAAGACATTCTCACAATATCCTGCACAGTATTATTTACTCAACATTGATCATAATTGCAATCTATGCTTCCCAATATCCTTCTAAAATAGAGGCTATTGTCTCCTTCACATGCCTGTACCACAGGACTAACAAGTGGGGTAAATAAACTCCTTTCACCTTGTCCCAACTATATAGACCATGTTGCCTCTATTCCCAAATTCTCGATCTCTTCAAAGGTCATGCAAATAGTCCATGGCACATGTGTTCCTTCCTTGTTGAATCATTTAAAGATCCCCAGTTCAAACATAGTCATTCAGTGGAGATTTGGTCACCCAACTCATTGTTTTTGTCTCCTACACTAAAACTTTTCAGTGATTTTTCACATCCACATGAAATTTGCGTTCAATATCCACCTTGACTTACAGTTCCTTAAATAATTCCCTTTCAATTACTTTCTGTTTCAATTTAGCATGAACTCCTAGACTTTGAAAATGTCTGGTAGCTGCTTATACTTTGTCTTCACTGATCACTACATTCATTCCATTGCCCAATCCATCTATTGGTTTTATCCTATTTTCACTGATCCTCATGCCTTCATATCTGTCTGCTGTACATATGTGATTTAAATTCAATGTCTGTTTGTTATAATCCCTTGCCATTGTACATAGAACCTCAACACAGTTATTCCTCTTCTTGTTACATTTACTTGGCAAATTTACTGTTAAAATCAGCTATCTCCATACTCTGTGCCATAATCAGGTAAATGAAGCCAGAGAAAAAATGTAAAATCATGCCTAAAGACCTCACTTTTACTTCATGATCACTGATCTCAAGGGAACCCTTAGAACTGCCTGACAATCCCATTTCATTTCCTTCCTCCATTTACTCTTCTACTATTCTGGATCCTATTTCAATTATTCTCTTTATTAAAATTACATTTTTTCCCAAGCGCACATCCTTGGCCATTTCTTACTTTGCTGAAAGCAGAAGAAATCTAAAGAAAACTACCACATATACCCATCATGAAATCTATCAACCTACACACTGCTGTACTCTTCCTACAGAATATTGCTCCATTTAAGGCTCAGCCACCAACTTTTGCACTGGATCCCAATCCTTCTTGGCTATGTACAATGTCATTTTTGTACCTTCTATGTACAATGGCATTTTTACAACTTCCCCAATTCACTCCTGCATCGTCAATATTTTCCTTGCTTCTTGGTCATTTCCATTTGCCTACAAACATATTGTAGTTTCCCCTAGTTTAAACAAAAAAAAAAGAAGAAGATTCAACTCACTGAAACCTGTTCCAGCATCTATCTGCCACATTCATTTGTTCTGCACCTTAGTAAAACTTCTTGAAAGTATATTTGTACATAATCTGTCCACTGTGTTCTCTTCCCACTTTTTCTCTATCCTGTTCTAATTAGGCTTTACTTCCCTGACTCCAAAGAAAGACTGCATGTGATAATCATATCCACATGCCCAAATCCAGTTCTTATCTAGGTTGACTTACCAGAGTCATTTCACAGCTGTTAACACACTAACCCTTCTAGAAATGTTTATTTCCTTATGCCAGGACAACTCTCTACCTTGGCTTTTCTTCAATGGCATTGGCATTTATTTGCTCCTTAGGCTCTTTTCCTTACTCCTTCTCAATTATTCATGGATCTGAAATCTGTGGAGTGTGTAAGAACTCAGACTTTACACATCTCTGCTATTTCTACACTTACTTCTAAATTATCTCAGACAGTTCCACACATAAATGCCATCTATATATGGATGGCTCTTTTGTATTTTCTTGGTTCTCCTAGTTCCTTGATAGTGCCCAGCACATCATACATTCCTAATAAATATTTTTATTGAATGTAGAGGTGAAAGAGACCAAAAATATCAGATACTTTTACACAGAATGTTAATAATAGAGCCAGCACCTGTGGTTTGACTTCTAACCTTGTGATAAATTCACATCAGAAAGCCCTTCTTTCAGTCCAAATTTATGTTTAAAATGCTTTATTTTTCTCTTAAGTAATAGCACTTGTCAAGTGATTGATGTTCTTAAGTAGAATATCAGTCATAAAATGTTCCATTTACAGGGAATGTAGCACTCAGAAATATTAAATCTCTTTTTAATTTTGAAAATGGATTGAATGACTTGCAGTGTCAGGATACTTGACAATTTTGACTTTGTAAGAAATGCGGTTGATAGAGGGACAAATAAATTACTAAGACTCTATTATTCCTTATATGCATTTAAAAATACATTTAAACTAGAGCTTTAATATTAGTTTTAGACTAAGACACAACTGGCTTCATTGGGTGATCTTGGGAAATTTATTTAAACATCTCTAAGTCTCAGTTTCCTCACTGATAAAATGGGAAAAATAATAATAATAGTAGCTTTCTGAATGAGTTATGAGTATTAAAAATATCAATGTATACCAAATACTTTGGAATCGTGTCTGACCTTTAGAACCTCTTAAAGGTAAGCTATCATCATGACTTTATTGTTAGATAAACAGTTAATTCAAGTTGGCTTTAAGTTAGATTTAAATTTAGTAATTACCTTTTGTGACATCAGGATACAGTAATGTTGGAATGCATCTAGGAGGTTTAAAACTGAATCACAGACAGTGGCATGTATTGAAGTTGCTGTACATTTCCTGACTCCTTTACCTGTTTATTCCTTACCAAAAAGTGTGTAATATTTACTTATTCCTTTATTTTTTATGTTTACTTGAATCATAAAGCACCATTTGCTTTCAGAATGCAGTGTTCTTGGATTTATTCCTGTTTTACTGAACGGTCTGTAGAAGAGAAAAATAGTACACACATAGTAGTTACTTCCTGTTCAATCCAAATCAATATATTCCCACAAATTGTCAGCTATCAAAACAGTCATGCAAATGTGAGAAAACACCTACATCTCTACAGTGAGAAAAATCACTTTTTTACTTATGTTCTAAAGCATATTTCCCACTTTTCAATCAGATAAATTGTAGGTTTACAGATAAATCATGCAAAAATTACAGAGTTCCAGTTTAAACTACCTCCACCTCCATTATTAACACCTTGCATTAGTGTGGTACATTTGTTACAATTAATGAAAGAATGATATTAAAATTGGCTCCGTTTGTGTTTGTGCTGTAGATCTTGTATTTTTTATGACATTTTTATTCTAATATCATACATACAATCTAAAATTTCTCCTTTTCACCGTATTCAACTATATAATTCAGTGTTATTAATTATTCCATATCTTGTACTATGAACTCGATATACTTAACAGTAGTCTAAGTTTTAATTGAACTTAAAAGAGTTGTAACAAACACAAAAAGATCCTGCAAGCATGAGAAAAGTACATTTCCCAGAGAATTAATTAAATCATTCAGGATAAACTCGGAAAATGCCAGTAAAGTGAATAGAAGGTCAAAAGGCAAACATTCTAACTACATTTTCTGACAGACCTCTAGGGAATTATTCTTGTTAAAAAACATACACTTTGGTTTGTTAATACATATTTACTCAGAACGCATTGTGTCATTTTCAGGTGTTGCTTGAATACAATTTAGTCAGTAATGAGTCACCTTGAAAACATATGGCAGGTGGTAAAAGATATGAGAAATAAGAGCACCAATTAGTTTGTGAAAAATGCTCTGAGGATGCTAGGACATTTGTCTGAACTTTTAGAGTAGGTCAGGGCAGCAGAAGTAAGAAGTAGCTTAATGTTGGAAGGGTATTTGGTTTCTTCAGTATCCACAGAGAAAAACATTGTGTTCTCCTCCCAAACTCCAACTAAGAATGTAGTCTTTTATGATTGTAATTTTGTTAACATTTTATTTTTGGATTGAAACTTATTATTAAGTGTTTACCATGAGCAATTACATGCACAATAATTTATAAAAAGACAGAATTAGTGAACATAGCTATAAAGTTATGAACTTACCTATTAAGAATCTATTTATTTTAAGATAATAAGATCTCTTTTTCATTGCTGAAAACCTGACTTTCTCACTATTGCAGGAACCTGGTAAACAGTTTAAACTGTGCACTCTACGTCATTCATTTCCTTTCATTTGATGCTTCATGCCTGGTGCCAGAGGTCAGTAGACAGTTTGATTCAAATGAGAGTTCAGAAATTAGAAACTAGGCAAAATTTTGAAATAGCTGACATCAGGCACTCCTTTAAAGCAAACATTTTTTAAAAACAACTCATCAAGCTAGGTCAACAGTTTTTATTTTCCTCACTTTTTCCACAAGGCAATGGAAAATCCTTGAGCTTAGTAAGATACTGGTCATGATGCTTGCATCTTCTATATGTTAATGAAATCATATTTTCTCTGTTACATGAGGACTCCCAAAACAGATTCAACATACTCTAAGTCCAAAATATATCTTATTTTAATTACTGAAACTGCTTTTATCTTTATATTAATATCGCTTACTATTTATTCAAAAACTCTAGAAATGACTATTGTATACAAATAATATGCGGAATATTCTCAGTAATTTACACAACTAATTTTTCTGGAAAACATAATGCCATTTTTGAAACCTTGCATGACTCTTCACTTAAAACAACTCTGGAGTGTTATATAGGGAAATACTTTTTCAAGTCAATTCAATATGATTAAATCACCATTTTCTGTGGGTTCAATGTCTTATTTTTAATTTTTCTCCTCCACAACTATTAAGGTAGTCACTGAGCAAAAACCTTCAATTTACTACCTTCCCACATAGGTGCAGTGGTCCCAACTTTTAGAAAGCATGGTCTCCAGAAAATAGAGAAATATCAGCTTGTTAATATAAACATTCCCTATTATACCATAAGTATCAACAGTAGCATAAGACATGTTTCCCTGTGTCCATTTGTTAATTTTAACATTGATATATAATATTGCAATGGGGGACACGTGAGAACAGGGAGGAAAAAAATTTTAAAAATTAGGAGAAAATTGGAGTTGAGAAATGAACTCTTTACATATAAAATTATTATGTGGATCATCAAGGTTTGTGTTATTAGATTTTTAAGTAAACAAATAAAACAATGATATGAACTGTTCTGATGTATAATGTAAAACAATTGTACTTTCACAAACACAGTTTGGTTCTTCCCCTGAACTAACCAGGGTGGTGAATCTGTGATGTTAAGTCAGGGAATGCAAGAAAATTCTTTTAAGAAACCAATGACCATAATAAGTGAATAATTAATCTCATTTTTGAGCTTCTTATGCTTCCTTGAAGAGGATGCCTATGGTAAAAAGCAGTGTTAGTTTTTCATTTCATTTCACTAATAACAATGATAATTCACAAAAGTCCCCCTACGAATTGCAAGAGTATATACATGTGTATACATTTAGAGGTGTTGAGGCATTGAGATTTTGCTTCAAGCTGCATTTTTCCTTTTTATCAGAAAACCTCTGAGATATAAGTAGTTAAGTGAAGAACAGTTAGAAGCAAAGCAAGATTTAGTAAGCATAATCAAAGTTTAAAACGATGGCGCAACACTTTCTGTTAATGAATATTTATTGTGCTCTTATTCTACTTGTAAAAATATATATTTCTATGCATACTATGTTAACACTACTACTGTAAATATGTTTTTAAAACTTTAATTTTAATACTTAGCTTTCACTTAAAATATATCTCTATTCAAATTATTGATTCCATTGTAAACATTTTAAACTTTTTCTCTAGATGCTGGACTATCCTACAATGTGTGGGTCAGAATTGTTTTTCTAGAATGCTGCACAGTTCATCAATTTAATGAGATATAGCTAAATTTTAATCTTTTGGTTCTCTAAACTTTCAAATTGATGGTTATTCTTCAAATAGGAAAACACGATCTATTTATTTCCGTATATAAGTGACTGAAAAAGAATTATTTAAATTATTTAAACAATGCTATTTGAATTTAAATTCCATGTTTATAGCATAAAGCCGTGAATCTCATAGATATCTTGATAATATATGTGGCAATGCCTTAGATTTATAGTAAGTAACAAGTTTTTAGTTTCCTTTTGCATTTGTTTTTTTACACTATTTCTATTACACTTGCTTTGTGACATTTCTATTCCTATTACTTTAGTCACACAAATGGAAAAACTATTTTCAAGCATGCACGCTATTAAATATACTTTGGATTACATGATATATTGTGAGTAGCCCCTATACGTATTAATAGCCTTTTTCTGATTTGAAATTTGTTTATTTTTAATAAATATTTTTGTTAGATTTTCTAGATTATTTGCTAATTTACTTTTTCCTTGAAGCTTCTGTCTGACCCTTCATGGGTTTATCTCTTTTCTAATTTCTTTTTCTTTTTCTTCTGGACAGCTCCTTTAAGACTTTTTCCTTTTCCTTAATCAACTTGAATGCTTAATTTATGTATTTTCTTCATAAATGAAATAATTTAACTTTATATTTGTGTGTGTTTTTGTTCTCTTTATATTCTTATATTTTATATTTCATAGAACGATTTTTATCACTTGGTTAACTGGTATTATTTTTAATTTTGTTGCAATTTCAAGCGGACTTTAAAGAACTAGATAGAGCCAAGACAATCGTAAAGAAGAATAAAGTTGGAAAAAATAGAGAACCACATATCAAGGTTTCTATAAAATTGAAGTCATTAAGACATTATAGTTTTAGCATAAAAATGGAATATACACCAATGGAACAAAAGAAAGTTCAGAAATGGACTCACACCTATATGCTCACCCTATGTATGATAAAAAGGGTCATTCAAGATCAATGAGGGATTTTTTTTAATAAATGGTGCTGGAACAATTTGATATTCATATTAGACCAAAAAGAAAAAAAAAAGAAAAAGAAAAAACTACCTTGAATCTCACCTCATGCCAAACACAAAAATATGCCTTTTTTTTTGCTAAAATATAAAGTTTTCTGGAAGTAAACATAGGAGATTACCTTCATAGCTGAATATTTTTAAATAGTCTGCAACAAACACTAAACCTAAAAGAAAATATTGGCATATTTCAATATAATTAAATAAAATAATTCTACTCATCAAAAGAAACCATTAAGAGAATGAAAAGATGAGTCAGAACCAAGAGAAGATACTCACATGGCAAAATTCTGACAAAGTACTAATCATTAGAATTTATAGATAAGATAAAGACATTTAACCCTTCAACAAACAAACAATTCAAAACATGGGCCAGACTTAAACAGATCCTTGGCAAAAGAGTATACCCAAATTCCTAAATATAATATTATATATATATATATATATTTAGATATTCCCAATACCTAAATATAAAAAGTCACTTGAAATTATTGGAAATTGAAACAACAACGCTTTAAATTCTTCCGAATAGATACATAAATTTTCTTCTATTAAGATGATCCCTTTTCTGTATATAATAATCTTTGTAGCATATAACATAATTCCCACAAAATAGTGATTGTTTACAATGTTTACTAAGAAGGGTAAAATATGAGTTTGCAGATGACTAATGTTTAAGTGTAATTAGTACTGGGTCTATTCTTCAGGTGAAACGTATTTCTTTGATTTTCTAAACCAAAATAAATAGGCATTGCTACCCACAGCCCCTCTACATTTAACATTGTTTATATTTATGCAAGCATGTGAGAGTCCCAAAATTTATACACTTTAGGGAAACTGGAAGGAAGCCTCTGCTCTTCCCCCTCTTGCGGTCAGAGCTGGCATGCGCCTCACCTGGGCACACGTGACCTGTTCCAATCGGGTAACCTTCCTGCTCTGAGCCTTCTCCCTCAGGAACATTCAGCCCACTGGACCTTCACTTAGAACCCCAAGAAGAAATAATAACGACTCATTTTCAATACCTAAAAAGGCATAGGTAAGCAAAGTATTTAAGATTATCATGTAAGCACCATTCAAAGCCTTTAATCACCTTGGTCTCAGGGCTGTCAACACTTGGTTCCTACATTGACCACATCTGCCTCTTTCCTCAAAGAACTGGAGCTTCAGTTTGCCAAGCTGCTGAGATAATCCACTTTAATCCATCACACTCCCTTTTCCCACCACGTATCATAGACATAAAAGTTACTCCATCCTGGAACAAAACTAGAATGAATCAGAGCATGACTGTCTCAAGAAAATATCTATGAAAGGGAAAGGGGAAATTATTCTTTCTTTTGTCAATGTGTGCACTGGAGGAGGTAATTGCTGTAGCACTAAATACATTAATAATTCACCTTTTCAGAAACTAGAGTAAAGAAAATTCCACCAGAGAAATTTAGTAATCCTGCCCAAAAGAAAATTTTACTTATATAAAAATTCATTTACAGGGACCTACTATCTGCATCTGTCTCTCAGCCACAATCATTGCAGCTCTGAAATCTGTGATTTAGAAAAATAAATACAATATTTCCTTCACCTGGGCATCATTACAAAAAGAAGAAAAAGGGAGTAGTTACTAAAATGGGAAGTGAAGGCAAAAGAAGATAGATGTTTGGGTTTCTGCAGTAATTCTTTAGACAGAAAACTCATACCTCAAAGCTATAGGCCAGCAACTGTGGGTAAAGGAAGGTTATATATATAAAAAAAAAAGTCTTTTTGGTGCCATAAAGTTATCAAAGGCAGAGCTAAATGCCCATTTATGGGGAAAAGAATCTGCTTTTTCTGATAAATAAAATATTATCTTTGTGACAAGCAGGTATAGAAAATATAAGGCTTTATTTATTTATTTATTTATTTATTTATTTATTTTTTTATTTTTTATTATTTTTTACATGGGCAGGCACCGGGAAGTGATAAATAATTAGAAGGCTTCGAACCATTCTGGACTCCAGGAGTTTGGTAGATTCAAATTAGCTATCCAGACAGGTTGATTTAGATTGTATTATAGAAAACTTAGGCTCTAGATATAATAAACCTCTCTGCCTTTGGTCTCATACCATAGATAAATCTAAATAAATCTTTAGAGTACATACAATACCGTTTTTTACTCTGTATTCTGATTTACCTTAGTCCCAGCCAGACTGGTTTTGATTTTATCTCTAATTGAGGCCTGATCTCTTTTTTGGTTACTTTAAAAGTTATTGTACATAGCTATGCTGACTTTCAGGGCTGCAGCTCTCCATTTCTGGATCTTAGGTTTCACAGAATTACTCAATATTCCAGTGAAACACCTGCTGCTACACATTATAGCTTAGTGTCTCAGAATCTAGAAGCACACTTACAACTTCAGACTAAATGTGGCTGCTATACGGATTAACAATCTAGGCTCTAATTTTCTTATACATATTTTCTGAATGAGACCTTAGCATATTTAGTTTTTTGTTTCTGTCTTTTGTCAAACATTTTTTGTCTTTTTTCAGTTTAACTATGATAAACATATTTGAAATACCAGTATCCATAACAGTAATAATTTGCTGAATTGCTAAGAAATTTCCAATTGTTCACTTGTTTCATTTTATTAAAAATGGACATAAATCAATTACCTCTTTTTTAAAAAAACAACATACTTAAACACTATTATCTATTTAAAAAGTCATCCTTAACTTTATGGCATAAAAGCTTCAACCTTTTTTTTTTTGTTCTTTTCCCATTTCTCAGTTCTGTTCAACACATAATAATTTTAGAGGGTCCAAACTTATTCTGAAAATTTAAAACTCTATAGACATTTATTTATCCATTATAAAAATAAGTAAATAGAAGTGGAAAATAGTTGTTAATCAGCTAGATTGTGGAATATGTAAGTTGCCTTTTTGTTTCCCTAGGGCTTCAAAGCTTAAGCAGATATGTTCTTTTCCCAGCTATTCTGATTTGTTTTTACACTAAAATCCTGAACTTCCAATTAATCTTCTGTATATTGTACATTGTGTTCCAAAAATAAAGCTACATTTTCATTCCTCACAGTAACCTAGTAATCTGTCTATGATTGTTCTTCTCTGAAATAATTATGAGATGGAAGTTGTTAAGACAGCAAGGCAGCTTGCTCACTTTCTTTCTCAGTCTCTCTGTCTCTCTCACACACACACATCCACACACGTAGACACATGCAAACATTCATGCACTTAATAAATATATATTAAGCACTCATGCTTTTTTAGCTATTTGTGTTTCTTCTTTGGAAAGATGACTGTTCATGTCTTTTAACCAAATTTTAATTGTATTGTTTGTCTTTCTATTTTCGTTATAGAATTTATTTAAGTATTCTGGATATTAAACCCTTATCAGATATGTGGTTCCCAATAATTTTCTTCCATTGAATCACTGCCTTTTCACTCTTTTGACTAAGTTCTTTGAAGCATAGAAGTTTAAGAAGGTCCCATTTATCTGTGTCTTTCTTTTGTTGCTTTTATTTTGAGTATTAGGTCTAAGAAATTCCTTCTTATCTAGATCTTAAAGAGGCTTCTCTACATTTTATTCTAGGGGTTTTCTGATACTGGCTTTATAGTTAGGTCTTTGATCCATTTAGAGTTGACTTTTGTATAGGATGTGTGATAGGGGTCCTCTTTCATTCTTTTGGATATGGTTATCCAGTTCTTCCAACACCACTAATTGAAGAGACAGTTCTGTTCCAAATGAGTGGACTTGGGAGCCTTGTCAAAAATAAACTGACCATAGATCTAAGGATCTATTTCTGAACTCTCAGTTCAATTCCATTGATCAATGTGTCTATCTTTGTACCAGCACCACGCTATTTTGACTGCTGTGGCTTTATAGTAAGCTTTAACATCAAGAGGCATGAGTCTTCTCACTTCATTCTTCTTTTTTCAAGATGTTTTAGGATATTTGAAGCTCTTATATTTCCAAATAAATTTGATAACTAGCTTTCTATTCCTGCAAATAGGTTGTTGGTGCTTTGATTAATATTGCATTGAATCAGTGCACCAATTCAATTTGGATAGAATTGACATCTTAATGACATTTAGCTTTCTAATCCATGAATGCAGAATGTCTTTCCATTTATTTAGTTCTTCTTTTATTTCTTTTAGCAATGTTTTCTAGGTTCAGATTCTTTACATTCTTGTTTAAATTTATCCCTGGGTATCTGATCCTTTCAGTTATAGTAAATGGAATTTTTTTCTGGATTCCCTCCTTAGATAGCTCATTACTAGTGCATATAAACACCACTGACTTTTCTGTGTTCATCCTAAATCCATCACTTTGCCTAGCTTGTTTATCAGCTCTGGTAGCATTCCTGTAGCTTTTTTTTTTTTTGGATGTTCTAGATATAGGTTCGTGTCATCTACAAAGAGTTTCTTTCCTATGTGGATGGCTTTTATTTCTTTTTCTTGTCTAATTTCTCCAGCTAGAACTTCTAGTGCAATGTTTAGTAACAGTGGTGACAGTGAACATCCTTTTCTTGGTTCTGATCTTAGAAGGAAAGTTTTCAGTCTCTTACCATTGAGTACAATGCTAGTTGTGGGTTTTCATATATGCCCTTGATCAAGTTGAGGAAGTTTCCTTTGATTCCTAACTTTTTTTTTTGGCATGTGCAGATTTGGGAATCGAACCTGGGTCTACCACATGGCAAGCAAGAATTCTAGCATGGAGCTATCCTTGCACCAACCTGATTCCTTCAATTTTTTTACTATTACATAGAATGATACAATTTATTATCTTTGGGCATATATGTAACCGGTGTGTATGTGTGTGTTGGCTGCTCAACATTTGAACCCCCTTCACATGACTAAGAAACTTTTTTATTGTGCGGTTATTGGTACAATGTGTAGAGCTTACCTCTCAGTATACAAGCTGTCAATAACAGACAATCAGTATCCCAACTTCAGATGCAACTAACACATGAGCAAATGAGCAAAGTTCCACCTATTAGATAGCTCATCCTCAGAAACTTAATTGCAATCTGGTGGTTCCACTAAGCAGAAACCATAGAAAATTCTCACTGGTAGCAACAGCAGTAACATGGGGATGAAGTGCTTGAAAGAGTATTGACATCAATATTGTTTTGATGGTGGTGAGAGGGTTCCCTTGCTGAACCTGTTCTCTGTTCGAATTTTAAGCATTAATTCCTGCTATGTAGAGAATAATATCCTTGTAATAAATCTTTTTTCTGTTTAAACCAACCAAGCCAATAACTATTTCTTGAAATTGGGAATCTCAAAAGTTACAAGCTGTGTAAATGTCTCTAGAAAATATAACTAGAAGTGAAATTTTTAAGGTATACGTTATTCAATCTTAAGATTTAGAGATTTGGGAAAATTGCTTTGCAAAGTGATTGTGCCAATTTTACTCTTCACCAGTCTTGAACCTGAAGGCCCTGCATATTCTTAAGCTCACCCTTATTTAGTATTATCAGATTTCATTATCAAATTTTATTATTTTTGCCAATCTTATGTGTAATGTAGATAATTTAATTATCTTACAGTTTTTATTTTCAGTAAGTGATTGTCTATGTAGTTAAACCTTTTATATATTTTATGTATTGGACACTTTCATGAAAAATTGTACCTATATTTTGGTCAATTTTCTATTGGATTCTTTCTTTTTAAATTATTTGTTCATATTATTATATGTTTATTCTGTATACCAATAACTTCCACTTATAAAATCTGCCTAAACATTCTCCAAATGTGTGGTTTGTCTTTTGCTATAAACTTAATATGTTTAGAGGCATGGAAGACACTCAATTTCTCAAAGATGTCAAAAGGACATGGACTTTGGGATTCATTCAAAAATATTTAATGAATTTGTTTTTATCAATCAGTCAGTGGTCAGTAAGGATGTAGAAACTACATAGTGACATAAAAAGATAAATTTAATGTAAATAATTATTATATTCTTAATAAAAAGTAACTACAAAATGTAAGAAAATGCTGTATAAAAACCCAAGGGCTGAAAGCCAGTACCCAAGGAAGGACAAAGTTGGAAGTGTTTGTTTGTTAAAGCTGCCAAAATGTAATATCCTAGAAATGAGCTGGCTTTTAGTAATTGGGATTTATCAGTTTACAAACTTACAGCTCTAAGACCAGAAAAGTGTTCAGATCAAGGCATCATGAGATGATACTTGAACTCCTGTGTCAAATGGCAGGGCACATGGCATCTGCTGGCTCTCCATTTTCTTCCTGGTTTCATTGCTTCCAGTTTTTGACTTCAGTGGCTTCTTCTCTGTGGTTTCCATGTTTCTGTGGTTTTCCCTTTCAGTCCTTGTGTCTTTCTCTTTCTGTCTTTGAATTTCAACCTCTTATAAAAGACTCTTGTGAAAGGATTAAAACCCCCTGGGGCAGGCCTCAACTGATATAACCTAATCAAAAGTCCTATCCATAATAGGTCTGTACCCACAGGAATGGATTAGCTTTAAGAACATGATCTTCTGGAGTATATGCAGCTTCAAACCCCTGCCTTAAGACTTCCTTAAACAAAGACTTCCTTGGAGAAGCTGTAAAAGGCATAGCCGGAGAAATTCATTGGTTTACCTGGACCAGAGCTGGTCTGCAGTCACAGGGAAAGCAGAAAACAACCATCCAGAGCACAGATGGGACACAGTGCACTTTTCATCCAGTGGACAGGAGCACTAGTGGGTAGAGGTAAGCCAGCGAATGGCAAACCTCCAAAGAGTAGGAGGTGCACGGAGGACATTTAGTTAGTGTCCGGGCACACAAGTGGGAAAAGGGGAGTGGTGGGGGCAGGACGCCTGGAGTATTTGGTTTCCATATTGATATAGCTACAGGTAGAAACTTTTTACCAGGCCAGGTCAAGACTGTAAGTCTGCTGAGGGATGTCAGGTTCAGGCTGCATAGCTGGGCAGGGTATGCCCAGGAAGTTCTCACACCTACACCTCGGATCCCCTTTGAGAAGAACCCTTTCTTCCTGTAATGTTCCTTCAATGCCCTCTACTGACAAAGTTTAATCTCATGCTCCCTGTAAAGAGGAAATACATGGTAGTATTTGTCCCATTATGGCAGAACATATATTGAAGGGTAAATTTGGAACTGAAAAGCAATAAATTGTTTACTGACAAAATGTGTGATGAGCCAGGCAGCATTGTAGTTGCTAAAATGTCACAATAAAGATAAAACATAAGGTTATTGTCCCATAGAAATTGTATTCTATTAGGGATACTTTACATTATGCAAAGGAATGAATATATAATTAAAGAGTCAAAAAAGCAGTAAAGGTCTATAAAAAATAGAGTGCTTTTAAAATATAGTGCCATTTACTGAGGTTAAAAAACAACCTAATGAAAGAGGCATATTAGGGGAATCCAATAATGAATTAATATTTAAGATGTCCCCTGGATATTTGAATCTGAAGGCCTATAATGTCTGAATAGGGACATGTGTTAAATGCTTCAAATTGGGAGTTATTGGTATGAAAGAAAATAACTGAAATATGATATCAGATGATATCAACAAGGGAAAGAATAGAGACAATGATAGAAAGTCTACAGAAGTACTTTTTCAATAAAACATGCCCAAGGACCATTTTAATCTCCTGATGGATCTAATAAGATATAAATTGAAATGTACTCAACAGATGACATATAAGTTTCTGGTCTGTTCAGGAGGAAACAAAGGACATCTGTATATCCTGAAGATACTGGGGAAGCTGTTGGGAAGCTGTTGGGGGCTGACTCCGAATTACCAAGGGTAGAGACCGCAGATGGGAAGTTATAAATTGTTTGTGATTTCTGGTCCACTCCACATTTACTAATCATTAAAATCATGAGATTTTTCATAGAAATTTGGATTTAGGGCTCCCTTTGAAAAACTGGAAGGATTATTAAACTTCTACACATATTTGCTTGGAACAATGTTTTACTAGGTTGTATTCCCCTCCAAGAGAAGATCTGGGTCATGCATTCTCTGTTTTGTCATTATCAATACTGAAATGCTTCACCACTGATACTCCAACCAGGCCCTTGAAAGTCTTTAACTTATCAATCCTGCTATATGCCATTATTTGATGATGTTTACTTGGAAGAGGAAACTGTGATTGCATGATAGTTGGAGATTGCTATGCTTTTCTTTTATCTCATTCCCTTCTTCATTCCCCTCTCCTTTCCTCCTTCCTTCCTTCCCTCCCCCTACATTCTTTCTTTTCTTCCTTTCTTTCTTCTTAAAAAGAAGCAATTGATTGATTGCAGAAATGGGTTTACAATGTGTAATAGAAGTATACATAGGCAGAAGTTGTAAATAGAATGAAGAATGTTTAACTCTGGTTCTGCCTATTACTGTTTTTTATGGTGGCAAATATACTTAACCTCTTTAATTGTTAATACCTTCACTTATAAAATGGAATGGATAATCCAATTTCCTAAAGTTTTAATGAGGATAAAATTAAATAAAGTATCCAAAGATAGGTAAGTGAGACACATGCTATTAATATTTTGGCTAAGATACCACTGTGGCTGAAAAGGAACTAAAGCTCAAATCATTAAGTCAGATGTTATACAATCTCTGGCTATTTCATTAGGCTGATATTGGCAACATGTGAGGAAAGCAAAGGGAAATCATGAGAACAAGTCAAATACAGTAAAATGATTACTGTTCTAAATTAAAATCTAATACTTCTGTTTATTTTTCTTTTATCCTTCATATTCTTAACTGCACAAATGTTCATTTGAAACAAACAGAAATAATTCTCAAATCAGTATCTCTGATTTGCATTGTATCCTAACACATTCTTCTCGGGATTTTAAAGAGTTCTTAAATTAAGAAAAAAAAGTACCCAATCTAATTAACCTTACCTGTCTAGTGATAGTTAATATACAGATTGTTAGGATTGCAGTCCCAGAATTCTATTTTTAATATTAGAAATGAATGTAACCAAAAATGGTTTTATTAAACAATAATGTAATATTATTATACTCATTTTGGCTATCTGGTGATATCACTCCTGTTTCAAATTCTGATACTATAAAGCATTAAAGGGTACACAGGTGGTTTAGTGGGAGACTGCTCACCTTCCATGTGGTACACCTGGGTTCGATTGCTGGACCATGACCCCCCCCCAAAAAAAATTAAATCGTTTCATTTTAGAAGTTAATAAATTATGCCTGAGACTTCTGTTCAGAATTATTTTCTTAATGGCATATAACATTCAAGTGATTTCTTATAATGAAAATTTACTAAATAAAGAGTGACATTTTATGCAATATATTCAAAATTTCCACACATTTTGTTAGTTAACACAAAGACATCATCAACATAATAAATCAGATATTCTGTAGATAACTGTCTAAAAATATAACACCAAGGAGAAAAAAAAGGAAACACAAGCATTTAGGCTAAAATGTCATTGATGAAAATGTTACATATGGCTTCTTTCTTTGCTCTTCTTAATTATAGTAGAAATTAGCAGAACATGAGTTCTTTTTAGGATTTGGGAAAGAAAATTAATCTTTGCATGAATAAATATGTGTGCAATAACTTGTACAAACCTGCAGTTCTTGCCATGCCCTGTATTTTGCCATAAATCTGTAGATGGAAAAATATGGACAGCTTTTTCCCCCCTATTTTGCCATGTAAATTTGAGTTGTAAAGTAGGGACATAAGTATGAGGAATCTGAGCTATGCCTTCACTGATTAAGCATTGGTGGGAGAATCATTGATGATGAGTGAGAAAACAATCATAAATCAAAGGGGAAAGTGAGTTTCATTTGGGTGCAGAAGAGTGGCATGGTATAAACTGGAGTCAGCCAAAGACAAAGAGTAGTTGTGTAGTTTTAGCATTTTTCACCTGTTCATTAGACTGCTAAATTCTGCTTTTATTTATTCAAGCTTAGTGCATTCTGACAATTTATGATTACAAGCATATACACAAATTTCATTATTTATAGACCTGGAAAATTCAGAGACTAGATCGTCCTGTAAGTATTAGCCAGAAAAAAAATAATGTACAAACATATACATATGCATGTGTGTGCATTTACACATGTGTGCACATCCATCTTTCTCAGTCTTTTGTATCTAGGACATTGTAAACATGAACTTCATTGCACAGTTTTCTCAATTAGGTGTGTAGTTTTTAGGCAATTTGCCTTTACAGTGACACAATCATCTGCTTTGTGCAGGTTAACTCTCTGCCTTTTTATTACCAACTGTACAAAAATAGTTTATTTCTTACCTTTTAATTACAACCTAGATTTGAATTTAACAAAGGTCAAATTTCTTTTTTTAAAAAAAATAAGAAAGAAAAGACCTGATAAATAGCTGTTTTTATTTGCTATTTAGTGTTTTGTATATAAGAATCAGCACGCTAAATGTTACTTACCATCCATGTAAGAAGAAGACACATTTATTCCTATTTTATAAGTAAGAAACTCAATACCTTAGTGGTATTGAGCAACTAGTACTTAGATCTCACAGTTATTTGAGAGCTTGGGTGGGGTGAGAATGTTTTTAATTTTTTTCTCTAGAGTCTGCTCTATCCCTATTAAATAAGGCTTTATCCTAAAACAAAACTACCCAGAATTAATTATTGATGCATATGACATCAATTCTAAGTATTTTGAAAGTTATTTTCACTGACCTTTTCAAGATTTTATGTTGTGCTGATTAAAGTGCAGTTGATAGTTTACACTCTAGAAAGATCCCTTTTGAGTATTGGAGCCATTGATGTGTTCACAGTTTTCTTATTTACTTTCAATAATACCAAGATAAACTTTTACATTAATTATCTTTAAGAGACAAAAATATATTATTGACAATTTAAGGAAAGTTAATCTGGATGTAAATTCATATAAATTAACTAATGAATTTGCATCTAAGTCAGTCACAGCCCATCCTTGTATATTAACTGCTAACTTTGTAAAGCCACATGTAAATCTGTTTGTATAGCACTTCAAAATGGTTGCATTTTCAACTGAGTACATTTACAATTCAACACAGTGGGATAGTATAAACTCCATCTAGCAAAGATAATATTGTTCAGATTATATTTCCTACATCATGTTGACTACTAGTCCATGTAAAATTTAAAATATTCTATACTAGTATATATTCATTAATAAAATAACCACTAACATGCCTTTTTTTCTTTGAGATATCATAGGCAATTTAGAATATCTTCATTTACTAAAAAATATGAAATATCTACATATTAACAGCTTATTCAGCTATTTTACAATATTTCTAAAAGAGAGAAGAGTACGAAAATGAATGATGTATATTTACTTACTTTTCCTACTAAAGAGACTTTTAATTAAAGGATTTTGAAAGACAAGATCTATGAAACTTTTTTTAAATTAATATAGATATGGGTTATAACATACTTCAAGTTTAATTGGATTTCTTACTTTATATGAATATATACCAATATCAGTATTATTTATGCCAATAAGTTCTGTCAAGCACTTAACGTAAATTGGTGTTAAATTATATTGTTAGTGTATCCGGTGAATCAAATAATTGTATGGAAGGTATTTTTCACAGTCTGAGATTCTGTTCTTCCTTATTCAGCTCTGTTTTAATTACCCTGATCTTCATTCTCTATTAGATTAAAATATTCTCTTTTCTTTCACATTGCTAACCATGGAGAAAGATTTCATATTCTAATAACCTGAGAATAATCAAAAGTGAAAAAGACTAATTAATGGTGATGCCTTTATATTCTACTGGAAATATGTTTTCCTTGGAGATCTAAGTTGTCCATCTTCACATTTTATCAGTTCATTAGGAAAGGCAACCCTGGATTATCCAAGTTCAAACCTAACATCCAATATAAGCCATAAACCCTGATCTTGCCAGATTGAGCACTGCCCTTTGTCTTTTTCCTCATAAATATACGGGTAAAATAGAGACCCAGCTGGATGCACCTTTTACCAATTATTTCCCCTATGATCTTCACACTAGGATAACAGGACATGTGAAAAGACATATGCACTCTGATAAAGATTCTCAGTATGAAGTCAGCACTGCTCTATATCATTCTGACATTTCTCACACAGACTTTTTTTGGTATCTTGCTAATCTAAAAGGTGCCACTTTTTATAAATGGTTAACTTTTAAACTTTTTAAAGCTTTTGCTCTATTCTGCTTTTGTCATTGACACAATCAAAGAAAAGAAGGTGTCTGGCTGAAGTGATAATTGCATCATTTACATAGTGTGAAAATTCAGAAGACAGTTCATTCTATTGTCAAATTACAGTACATTACAGTGAAGAGATGAAGGCAGGAGAATATTTATTAAGATATTTATAAACAAATGCTTGACTTTGTGTCTTATATAGCATGTCAATATTTATTATTAGTGAAACTGGGGTATAAATATTTGCTCTTTATTTAATATGGTGATAATTCAATTCAAGGGTCAGAAATCACCCTATAGTTTTGTTTCATTTGAAAGGTCTTAATGTAACTTAGAAATGCAAACCAAATTTGGTGTTTATATTTCCGTGTCTCTTTTCTCTATTCTGTTATTTCCAAATCCTCACTTAAATTTTACATGTACAATATGGCATATCCTATAATATCATGACCTTATTCCTCCGTTAATTTTGCTAATGAAGAAACTTAAACAGTTTTATCTTTAGTTTACCTAAACAACTTATAAATTACCTTCCCATTATGGATACATTGCTTTATACATTGATATTGCCAATTTATAGTTTTTCATAATTAATTTTGGATATATAAAAATCCCCTTTGGTAAAACAGAATACATAAAGAGTTAGGCAAAAAAAGGCATCTCAAAGTACAATTATGAAAGACGATGAAAATAAGTTACTATAAAAACTCACTGGTTTCCTGAGTCTCAACAGTTTATAGCCAAAGCCTTCCCTTGGGGGTCAAGTGTCCTTCCTGATGCCTGATTCACAGCATCTGGATTACCTCCGCCACTAATGAGAGTGTTTTCCATAACTTTGTTCCTTTCAGTTAGCAATCCAGGTTCATCATTTTCTCCTCTGCATGGCAAGAGTGATCATTTTGATTTCTATCATAATATAATGGTATATTATATTTTTAGATTATTATTTTACATTATTATTCATAGCAATCTAGTTCCACGAGTTTCAAAATATTCCATTAAAGAATAGATATTTTGTTTTAAATCAAATAAGAAAAATTACCACTAAAGTAATATCTTTATAATTACTTTAATATAATAAAGTAGATATTGCAGAAAAATACTTCTCCCACAAATGCATTCTTATGGGGAACATGAACCTCCTGAAATTTCCACCTACAATAATGCATAAAGCTATAGAGGTCTTGTTTTCTCTCTAAGACATGAAAGACCTAATATTAGTTTTTTCCGCAGTGTCTTTGTCAAGGTCAAGGTGATTCCCCAACATTGGACCACCACACAATATCAAAACTTTCCCTAAAATATTGCTGGGTGAGCTCTCATATGGAGAAAACAAAAGCTCTATTACTCTATATCATAAGAAAGTTACTTTATCTCTTATGCTTGCTTTGCTAAATATTTTCACAGAAGTTTGGATTAGGAAATCATAAAGTTTATGTGTATGGTTCCTGTAATGCATGAAAACATATTAATATTTTTAAATAGGACCCCTGTTGTAAGATATCTACATTATTACCCCCCAAAATGACTTAAAACAACCATTTATTTCCTCACAATTCTGTGCATCAGCAATTAGGTGGGGATCAGCTAGGTTGTTCTTCAAATAGCCTAGAATGAAATTGCTCATTCAGTTTGTTATTATTGGGTATTCCAATTGGGGATAGAATCTAACATGACCTTGTCTATAAGTTTGGGAGTTGGGGTTAGCTTCAGCTGGGGTGCCCCAGTTGCTATCCACAAGGCCTCTTCTCGTAGGGTAGACTGCTTCTTTAATGATGGTGAAGTGGTGCAAGAGGGTAAGAATAGAAACTGCAAAACACTGTAAGGCTTCAAATTCATATGATACACTTTTTCAATTCCATTGGTTAATGCAAGTGACAAGGCCTGTTTTCAGGGAAAGAAAAATGGATTGCTACTCAACCACACAGTCACCTTGCAAAGGCTTGTGGACCCAAGGAGAGCTGGTCCATTCAGGGCATTTGTTATGACCACCCACCTTACCTATAAAGAATATTGTTTAATCGAACATAGTCAATGGCAAATTTGATCTAGCTACTACTTTTGAATGAACTTAAGAGGGAATGGTATTTATTGTTAATGCTTATTTTCCAACAGTGAAATAAATTTATAATTTGGCTTTAACAACCACTAAAACCGTGTAGCAATATTTTGTTGTTTAAAATAACCTATGCATATGACCAGGTTGTTTTAAAAATGTTTTTAAGGGCGGCTGCCGTGGCTCAGCAGGCAGAGCTCTGACCTACTGTGCTGGAGGTCTGGAGTTCGATCCCTGGTGCCTCCTGCCCATATGAAAATTTAAAAAAAATGTTTTTAAAATTTTATCAAAATGAAAACATATAATTAAAAATTTTTCACTGAAGAAATGAGACAAAGTAAAGTATCAGTGGGTGAGAGATTTCAAACAGAATCGAGAGATTATCCTGGAGATTATTCTTATACATTATATAGATATCTCCTTTTTAGTTTATGATATATTAGAGTGGCTAGAGGGAACTACCTGAAACTGTAACCATGTTTCTTGAAGATGATTCTATAATGATATAGCTTTTGCAATGTGACTGTGTGATTGTGAAAACCTTGTGTCTGTTGCCCCTTTTGTCTACATTATGGACAGATAAGTAAAAATATGGGTAAGAAATAAACAAGCAATAGGGAAAACAAAGCTTAAAATAAATTGAGTAGATTGAAATACTGATGGTCAATGAAAGGGAGTGGTAAGGGGTATGGCATGTATGAGTTTTTCTTTTTCTTTCTTTTGCTGGAGAGATGTAAATGTTCAAAAAAAAATGATCATGTTGTTGAATACACAACTATATGATGATATTGTGAGCCATTGATTGTAACCATGTCAAGAATGTTTGTATGTTTAGAATGTTTACATGTTTGTTTGTTCTTTATAATAAAAATACTTTTAAAAAATTCACTAAAGACTAAAAATCCACAAGGATGTATCTGCGGGTCCCCATGATGTAGACCTTGGTCTACATCACTATTTAAACAGTCTCCCAGGAAGTGCCTGTATGACTGAGAGCAGTAGGACGATAATATGGGATACGGGGATGAAAAGAAGAGAAAGAAGAATTCGAGGTGAATTGGAGAAACACTTTTTGGGAAGTGTGTCATTTTGTACTATAACTTCGGACCCAATGTTTGAGATGCATAGATCTAAGGGAAAACAAGGTGTTTCAAAAACTTTTGCTCTTCCTGAAGGTAATATTTTTCTAGATTTAAATTGAGAAACTTACATGTCATAAAACACACCCAAGAAGGTATGTGAAAGGTGGATTTTTTTAAATCATTATTCACATCATTTATCCCTTTAAAGATTATTTATACAAATGCACATTTTTTAATAATCATAAGAAAAGTGAAGTATTTGTAATTCCAAATTTCATAATTAGTGGGTGGTTGTTCTTTTTTTTGTAAATCCATCAGAACACTTTCCTGCTCACCAGTCTTGCTCTTTCTCTAGTTCAGGTTTGCTGGTTGCTTCATGCTGTTAAGAATATTTGATACAATCCCATGATAAGCAAGACCCCAGGAGAAAATGAAAAGGGCTATACAATAGAGAAGCTGGTGGTTTCCCACTGCTTTTGCTATTTATATATACTATTTCTTGGGTTTCAGAATAAAAGACTGCACTCGCTACAGAGCATTTCACATTTACATGTATCCCAGAAATAGAATTGTAGAGATTTAACATCATCGAAGTTGATAACACTGATATACAGTAGGCCATAACTACACATTATACTTCTGGACTCTTCAATTAATTATACTGATAAAGTCTCACCTACTTATTCAGATACAGACTGATGGCAGTTATGCCTCTAAACTGAAAAGCAAAGCTTCCTCTACAAACCTGGTCTGCAGATGCAATATACCTTAGATGAAAAATCAAGGCCCACCCACCTACAAAAAATCCATATTTTTAAAGACATGTTAAAATGTGCTATATAACAATTTTAAATAGTTTCTTATAAAAACAAACAAATTCATGTCATTGGAAAGTGGTAAACATGACTAAAATTTAAAATTGCAAATTAATAGATGATAAATTAAGATAATTATAAATTATAGCAAGGGTGAAATTATGAGCCCAATTTCCATTCCTGTAGATGCCAAAAAATTCATTTAGGAATCTATTTATATGAAACATTGGGGAACTTTCTGAAAAAAATAAACTGATAAAGTAGAAGAGAGTGTGAAGAATATTAAATTTTCTCTAAGACAGTGCCTTAAGCTTGACAGGAAAAGATATTTAGCACAGTATGGTGTCCATCATCCTGAATAAAAGTCTCTTCCCATTACACAGACAAACATACATTCTCCTCCTTATGTCTCCTGAGGAATGTGTAGAGTAGATTATTAAAAAGAACATTAAATATTTCCCAAATATCTGTGAAAAAGCTTCAATCACATGGCAATGCTGCATTTGTAAAAAACATAAAATACAATAACAAAGTTTGCAAAGGTGGAAATTGAAATTCTTTCTCCTTGGGTGGGATAAATCTTTGGTATGGCAGTGATACTGGCATGTTATTTCTGTTATTTTTGGACATCAACAGAAGATAGAAATTGTATCAGAAGTATCACCAACTACAGACACATAGTCAATAGGTGGTATCTAGCATGGAACATAACACTCAGAGTTTAGATAAATATTCATGAAGTGAATGAAAAACTAAATTGACATAATTGCATAGCAAAACTTAAAAGGTAGTGATTTTATTCTGCCCATTGCAACAGTAACAACAATGCTTTTGAGTGGTGATAGCAGAATAGGTGGGGGGAACAATATTTTTATTTAGTGATGCATTATAACCTTGGCAGCTTCAGAAGGCACACTGGAGCAAAGAGACTCAAAAGCATTATGATAATTTTCAGTTCCCACAAGGGTCACCATTTTCAGGTAGCAAAGGTGAAGCTTCATCAATAGCAGAGGCCTTTCTGACAGCAGGAAGACATATCACTAAACACTGTGTGGCGGTTGAGAGAACCTTTTTTTGAATGCAGAGTAAATGTATTATAGGTTTTCAAGTACTTGTTTAAAGTGAACTATCAAGGACAGATCGATTGGTATTCAAATAATGGTGATGGTAGCGATTGGAATCCTCAATTTATTGCTTGTGCAACTGACATTTCGTATCAACAATTTGGAGTTCAAATATGTTTCATATGGAAATTGAATAATGATGTCTCTCAGCCTGCCTGTTGAAAAATGAGTTGTGTGGCTGTGATCTCCCTGGAGCTTCTAACCATAAATTTAACCCAATTATCTATAGCAGAGGTCCTTAACTCAAGCATTTTTTTTAAGAATTACCCACGAAGCTTTCAAAATATAGTAATGAAGATCCCATCCAAAATGATTTTGCGGTGGGGCCAAAACATGCACTTTTTAAAAGCTCCCCAGTGATTCAAATGAGAATCATTTATCTGAAGAAGGTTTCTCTGCTATGGCAGCAAGAGTTACACATTCCAGCCTTCTGAAATCAACTAGCTTGATGGGATATGACTCATAAATATTCAAACTTTTATTAGAGAGGTCTATTTGTTAGGGATGAATTAATCATGTAAGGCCACATAGTTGAGCCTTATATTTATTCCCTGAATTATTTTAGTCCATAGGAAGAATATTTCTTAGAGAAGAATTTCTATGGGCTCATAGTTGTAATTCTTATTTAGGGACTTTTCAAGTTTGCTAGTTGCCAAAATGCAATATACCAGAAAAGAATAGAATGGCTTTTAAAAAGGGAAATTTAATAAGTTACAAGTTTATAGGTTTTAGGCCATGGAAATGTCCCAATTAAGGCAAGTCTATAGAAATGTACAATCTAAGGCATCCAGGGAAAGATACCTTGGTTCAAGAAGGCCGATGAGGTTGAGGGTTTCTCCCTCATCTGGAAAGGCACATGGCAAATACAGTCAAGGGTTCTCTCTCAGCTGGAAAGGCACGTGGTGAATATGGTGACGTCTTCTAGTTTCCTCTCCAGACCTCTTGCTTCATGAAGCTCCCTGGGGGGCATTTTCCTTCTTCATCCCCAAGGGTCGCTGGCAGGTGGATTCTATGGTTCTTTCATCTTTTTGTCATGGTTTATGGCTCTCTCCTCAAAAGGAACTCTCTTCAAAATGTATCCTCTTTTATAGAATTCCAGTAAACTAATCGGACCCACATAGAATGAATGGGTGTAGATATGTCTCCATCTAAACAAGTTTAATACCAACAATTGATCGAGTCATATATCCGTGGAGATAATCTAATCAAGTTTCCAACCTATAACTTATAAGAAACAGTTGCTCTCACAAGATTGATTAGGATTAAAACATGGCTTTTCTAGGGTACATAAATCCTTTAAATCAGCACAGGGGCCTAATTTTTTTTTAATATAGGCAATAAAATGTAACAGGGTATTAGAGAATACCTGGGAAAATGTATTAAGGCCAAAGTGCACCAGTTATCTTTATTAAAAATTACAAATTGATCCTGGTGGTCTCAGATTTAAGATTTGTCCTCTGCTCTGTTTGAGACCATGCTGATTGAACTTCATCATGCTGCTTTTTCTATCACAGCTCCAGTTCTTTTCTCAGGTCTAATTGTTTATATAACAAAAAATGGAAGATTTTGCAAAATGCTGATATTTATTTTCCTATATACACCAGCTGCCAATAATCCTTACAGACATATACTTTAATGGGGCAGACAGCATTTGCATTTTCCCCTTTTTCATCTGTATGTAAATATTTTAGCTCCCTAAACATCATGGGTGAGGACTTAGGAAAAGAAGCACATTGTTGGAAAAGAAGAACAAGGTTGAGAGTGAGTGGGTAGAGGTCAAAGTAAAGGGGAAGAGGGAATGTAGTGCAAAGTCAGAAAGAGGACAAGGTAGAAAAGAAAACAACAAGGAAAAGAAAGCATAAAGAGGAAGGGCAACATCAGCTACTTTTCTCATTTTCTTCTACTTAAGTCAGACTTTGGTGCCCAAATCCCATGGAGGCCCATCACTCTGGGATTTGTTCTTAACCAGCAAATAAATGACTTCCAGGTTCTATTCATTTCATGGGTGAATAATTCCTTGTCTGTGTATCACTTTTTAAGCATATACAGCTTTCTAAATAGATACTTCCTGAGGCATTATGAAGTAATTACCACTATGGATATTTCTTATTCTCTAAGAACCATCTTTTTCAAATTTAGTGACTGTGAGATTCTTACATCTGTATCAAACATAAACTGCATTGCTTAGTATTTGTTGATTCAGTACCATAATCACTTTCCATCTCTAGATTAATTTATTTTATACTCAACAACAAGCCATATTCCAAACAGCACAGCTTTTGAGATTGTTATTATGCATGCAAAGATGCATCTTGCCTTAACCAGTATCTGTGATTATTCACTAAAGAATTCTGCATATTCCCATTATCCTCATGAGAATCTGCTTCTTCTTTATTTGTGCAGAGCTCAGTAGTGCGACCTCCTGCAAGTTGCAATTTAGATGTAAAAGTAGTTTATTTTAGGAATGTTCATCTTTCAGCACTAAGGGGTACGTACCCTTGGTGTGGTGCATGCATAACTTCCCCAGTGTTAATGAGACTTCTATGCATACATCAATAGGAAATGGGAAAACCTTTGGTCACAGACAACATCTCCAGCAGCGAGAAAAGCATATTCCCTGTCTGATCCAGCCGTTATCAAAAGCAGCATGAGCTCTCCTTTCCCAGGTAGGAACTGCTGATTTGGGGAGCCTTAATCTGGACCCCCAGGGTAAGCAATGTGGAAGAAAGCTATCAAAGATAGATAAAATATGTATGAAGAGCGCACTTCTATAATATGTTTACTAGTGCCTGTGATACAAAATGTGTAGAGAGCATAGTTCCTCCATTTTACATGGGTTTACAATCTGAAGAAAGGGATAAAATGAACCTGTGAAAAAGTAAAACCCTTAGAAAGCATTTTTTTCTCGAGGATATTTAACTGTAACCTAGCACACAGAGTGGGACGGACAGTGACTTTATAAATCCACATATTATTAAATTTGCCCGACATTATACCAATTCATTTAATTTTTCCTGAAACTTGCTCATTTAACATCTTTTGGTATTTATTGTTCTGAAATATTTGCTAAAACAATGTATAACAAATTCATGAATTATCTCTAGGAAATAACTGGAAAACAAATATAGGAGCTGTAAGAAACATGGTAATCCAATCAAGATATACCAGAGTATAAAAGCATCTTTCATAGATGCCCAATCCTATATAAGACCAGAGGAGAGAAATTCATGAGATTTTATTTGGACAAGGAGTTTTTCAGTGAGGGAATGAAAAGTATTTGGATTTATAAATTGAAAAAAAAATGAGAGGAAAATAATCCAATTTGGGCAAAAGATTGCTTTTAAAGTGAGAAATGAAAATGGACTATATGGACCGTGTTGCTAGATGGACCTGGTGGGAACAGAGAGGCTCAGGCACACACATAGAGACTTTCAGCAAATGAGTGCTTTGGTACTTACACAGCACAAATGGTCCAAAGGAGGAGGGAAAGAGACCCTATCATGGCCAGTCTCCTGCAGAGACCAAATTTTTGACTGCTCTGCATGCCTTCCTTTAGGAAGAGGAGAAATAAATCTGTGTTACTTTGCCAGGGCTATTTATACAGGGAATACTTTGGCAGGGCTATTTATACAACACTCTGCCACTGAGAGTTCCTGCCCTGATAAGCATCTAGAGCTACTTGTTCTAGGTTTCAAGTTTAGGGGATGGGCACTCAGTTCCATTATGCCTAATGTGCCCCCCCCCCCATTTTCCCAGGCTGCGGAATGGAAACATAATGAAATACCTGCAGACATAAGAGAAGGAGATGGGAAAGGTGAGGGCTGGAGATGGCCCTCTAGGTACACAGGTGTCTTTCCCATCAGACTATGAGCCTTTCTTTGAAAGAGGTTTGTTTAGGATATTTGGAGCAACAAAACTGACAAAAAAAAAAATCAAGACTTCTTATGCATGATTTCAAATTCCAAACCAAAGCATTTGAGGAGAATTATTAAGGCTCTAGAAGATGAACAAAAGAGAAACATTAGTTTTATTTTTAATTTTTCTGATTTTCCTAGATATTTCTTAGTGGAAAGTTAAATGCAATGCACATGACGAAAAAATATAAATATAAAAGGAAGTTCACAAATCATGACTGAAAGGATTGCAGATATATGGAGGACACTGCTGCATGACAATATTCAAAAAGATATTCCAAAAATCTGCCCTGAATTTGGAAGACATTTGACTAGATTATTAGTAATAGAAAATACAGCAAAAATGGAGATGTATTTTAAAGAAAACAATGTACATTGACTGAAATGTTTTGAGAGCCACTTAAGGTTCTTTTTTGTGGTTGTCTCACAAAATGATTGAGACAGAAAAAAGCAAAAGTCAAGTAAACGTAGTTTGTCCATAAACTTCCATTTACTAAAATGAGTAACATAATCTCACCTTCGCACTGGAGATTGCTGACTTGATCAATATGATTTTATAAGCCACAATGCAGCAAACTTTGCCTCTCAGTACAACCCAACTGAGCCAACCATAAGTCAACCTCAATTTCTAATGAGAGGATTTTAAGACTAAAATACTGTGGTATAGTGCCATCCAAACCTGAGGTTCATGTAAAAATGTTGTTCCGGTAACAACAGGAAGAAAGTTGACACTAAAAGAGATCTGCAATCTGTTCAGAAGCTGAGTCTCTGCATGTTGGGGCTCAGACTGAGTTTGTGTGGAGCACAGGCTGGTGCAGCTGCGAGACCGAAAAACATGCCAGGCACAGAGGTAGATACCAATTTCTAGGGACCTATGAACAGGAGAGCTTTTCACGTTGTGGCCAATCCAGAGGTTTAATGTTCTGCAAGAAACAGCAAGGAGGACTATATGAATTTAGAGCAAAGATATTCTCTAGTATAGTCATTAAAGGGGCCAAAAACATGATGTTTTACTAAGATTAGTGTTTAAGACTAAGATACAATCAATGTCGCTTTTGTATACATTCTTCTGTCTCTGGGAACTGTTCACTTTCTAGACCTTTGTCCTTGGATAAAGCAGGTTTGTTACAGGACATTTAGGAAGGGGCTCGAGCCCTGGGCCTTCACACCGTGGTATGAATCCTGCTTTTCCAAATAACATAATTTCATGCCTCACTTCTCCACAGCACAACACCAATTATCAATGGTACCCAAACCATTTGAATGTAGGCCAAAATGCAATTCAAAGGATGTTAAAGTATCCTGTCCAGAATCCAAAAACCTGACATTGGGAGAAATGGGTAAGCGATGTCAATATGTTTGTCATAATCCATTAAATGGCCATTCTTTTACTTTAAGATTCTTATATTCAGAATACTTAATAAGTAGACCCAACTGGATGAGTAATAGATAATATAACAAATATAATATTATATGTAAATATAATATGATAAGTGACAATATAATTTATTGACCAAACCAGAACGCTGCTGAAAGAGAATGTTATTAATAATTATTCTGGTACATCAGATGTAAACTGAGACTGTTCCAAGGAAATCAGGATGTGTGGTCCACCCTGGTAATAGAAGATTAGAATGTGTTTTTCTTCCATATCTGACTTGCTTTGAATAATTCAAAGGTTCGTCTAAAAAAAATAAATTGGCGTTCAATGTCTGGTACCAGTAATAGAATTTTTTTTTTACTATTAAAAAAATCAACAGATTTTTGGAACTAATAGTAGAAAAGGTGTAGGGTTTCAAGGGGTGGAAAAGTCAAAGACATCTGAATTGGTTAGGATCCTTTCACTACATATAACAGAAAATATTGGCTTCAGAGGTTTAAACACACATGGGTTTGTGTTTCATATAAGAAGAGGTCTGGAGGTAGGTGGCTGCTTGGATTAGTTTGGACTTTACAGGATCAATTTTATTAATGTTGATGTTTTTGACCTCCTCTTCATTGTGACCAGATAGTTTTGCCCTTACATTTTCTAGTCTATGTCAAAAAAAGAAAGAAGGTGACAAATAGAATTATTTTCTAAAATTTTCACAATCACAATTATATGCCTCAATAGGTAAATCTCCATTAGACACTATCTTTATTTAAAAATGCCTTGAGAGGGGGTCAGAATTTGGGATGATGTTAGACAACAATACTGCATACCAAAATGATGAAAAGATTTCATTTCAAGATAATTTTAGGGGTGATAATATGATTATTAGTAGAAAAATGGAAGAGTAATCTCTAGTGTTGAAAGAAAATGGAGGCTTAGTTTGTTGATTTGGTTTTGGTTTTTAATCTATTTAGTTTGAGATTAAAGAGAGACAATTCAGAGAAAATGTTCCATGGAAAACCGAACATGTGAAAGGAAAATAGAGCTCAGGGAGCTTAAAGAACAGAAGTTCAAAGTTGATAGTCATGAGAATAAAGTCATGATAAAATGATATCACAGGAGATAAAAATTTAGAGTGACAACAGGAAAAGGAAAATTTTCCATCCTTAGGGAGTATTTCCACTTAAGAGTTGTAATATGTACTCACCAAGTTAAAATATACTTTTCTGCTTATAGTGGTAGAAGTCTCCGTTATCAAATTTAGTCTACCTTTTCTGAAGATATTAAAAAGATTATAGGAAATGCCCCAAACTATGCAGGTACATAATGTGTTGCAAGATTACAAACTTCTTGATAAATTTTGGAGATCCCTTTTGCCACTATAAATAAAAAATCATAACCCCCAAACACGATATAGAGCATCACAATTGAGTAGATTGTTGGAAGTACAATTGTATTCCCCCTTCCAATAAGCCAACTGGTCAGTCTTTACTCTGCATATTTTCCTAAGACATTATTATTAGGGCTATTTACATGTATAATAATCCATACTCACCTTGGTAATTAAAAGTAGTGAGTAATACATCTGGTTAATTTTAAGACTAAATTTTCAATCTATTTTTAATTACATACACATGATATTAACTGCTTCTCTTCTAAATATTCTTGTGGCTTATGGGCTAATATTAAATGTAGCCATCTATAGCAGGGTCAGCAAACACTGACCTGTGGGAAAAATCCAGCCCCTGCCTTTTTCTGTATCTAAAGCTTCATTGGAGCACAGCCGTGCTCATTCACTTGTGTGTTGCATGGGGATGCTTTGGCTTGACAATGTCAAAAGTGAGTAGTCGTGGCTGTAAGCATACAGCCCTAACAAAGCCAAAACTATTTATTAACTGGTCTTTCATGGAGAAAGTTTGTCAACCCCTAATTTAAAATAATTAGTGTAGAATATATATGTCTACCTCTTTCAAAACATGTATTTTCTCATTTGTAAATGGATAAAAATTTTAATACTGAATTTAGAGCTAATTGAATCAACTTTTATTGAGTATCTTATTCAATCTTCAGAAAACGTTATGAGATAGACATTATTATCCTCATTTTGCAGTTAAAAAGAGATGGTCAAAATTGTAAAAGATGACAATAAGAACAACAATTATTCCCCAATGAATTTATATTCAGCTTGAGATTCAAGCCCAGACTTATTTTATTTCTTGTGTGTCTGTTTGCTTTTATGTGAGCTCATTCTCCTATATCATTCAGCCCATAAGTTGTTACAAATTGTCCAAATTTTTTTAAAAGTCTGGTTTAAAACTGAGGTTTTTCTTTTTTTTTCTATTTCATCAAAATCCTGTTATTCTTAAAGTAAATGATTTAACTAAATAAAAAAGAGCAGCTGAATGAGATAAAATTCCAACAACAAGAAACGTATTTCTGAATCTTTCTAGTATAGTCTTACTTCTGCTGAAATAAATCTTTCATTTAATTTACATTATTCATTGAAGTATCCCAGGAAATATTTTTATTCTTGCTGAATGTAGTTCACTCTTTTCTCTCATGCTTCCCTATTATCTAAAGGATTTTTTCATCTGTATTTTGAATCCTAATTTCTTTTCTGAGTTATAAGCCGATATATCCAAATTACTTCTGGTGTGCTTTCTTGGCAATCTTGTGGACAACCGAAACAGAATATTTTCATAATGTAACCTATTATTTTCCATCACCCTCCAAAATATTTAGATCCATTGGCCAAACAGAGAGATAGCAGATGGAACTAGAATGAGTGTCTGGGCAGGCTGTAAACACTGCCTGAGCAAATCTGCCCTGGGCAGTGGCCCAGTCATAAAGGAGATGCCTTCTGAAATTTGGGTTTGGAAACAAAAAATTTGAATTGACCAACCATAATTGGTGTATTTTGGATTGGACTCAAGACAAATAAACAAACAAGCAAAAATTAGAATGTCAGTACAAGCAAAGCAATAATAAATGATTAAAGGAATAATTTGCACTTCCAATTTTTAGGAATGCTAGTATTACTCCAATGACTGAAAAAAGTCATTGGATGATTTAAGTATAAAAAACAACTTTATCTAAGATTAAATACCTATGGTATTTATTTAAAAGGCATATATATTTAAGTAGACCATTTTATTTCTCAAAATATATCTTAAATGACAAATGAAACAAGACATTTGTTTCTGCATGACATAAAATTATTTTTATTCAACTCAGATTTTTTGTTTTTAAGAGATTTTTAAAGTAAATGTCTATAACATATCAGTTTGTTTTATACCCATATTATTTACTCATAATTTTTGCTTGACTTACAAAAATGATTGATTTTCAGTTATAATTGGATTATATCTTGTAAAATCTTATATCTGATCTCAATGTTAATCAAGAAAATCTGCTATTATAATACTGACATGGACAAACATTACTAGAAACTGATTCTTGGAAAATGAAAGAAGAGCTGAAAGGATAGCTGCAAAATAGAATTCTGCACTCACGTCCAAAATTCACAGGGTCAGATCATCACACTGGGTTCATCTAAAGCATTTCTATTTCTTAGGTTAAAAGGTTTATTGTGGTGAATACATCACACTATCTTCTTCCCTTAAACCCTATACAATCTGTAAGAATTTTAGGCCATTACAACATAACATAAAATTCCTTGATATCTTAATATCTATCTATATAATAGAATATAAAACTGTCATATAATTCCCATACCACTAAACTGTTGATGTATTATTTGTGTTCACAACACAAAATTTTATACATATAATATACACACACCATTCATTTCCATGCTCCATATTTGAGTAATTTTTGGCACACTATGAACATGGTTCTGAAACCTGTTGAAGTAAAGGTTTTAAATAATTGTGAATTCATGTACAACTCTTTCTTCTCCTCAAACAACTAATACCAACTCCTGATCTCACTTCTCAGCTAAAGGTTGTACATCCTACTTCCCTATGATGTTGAAACCATAAGAAGACACACGTCACAGAATCCCATCACCACATGTTCCTGTCTACTGTTTCTATGCCCTAGTCTTTGGATAACATGACTGGTTTGTATCTGCTAGTAGATAAGCATGAACTACTTGAATAAGGAACCCTAGTCACCTCTTTTCAGTTCAAGAATATGACATCGGGCGGGCCATGGTGGCTCAGCAGGCAGGAATGCTTGCCTGCAATGCCAAAGGACCCGGATTTGATTCCTGGTGCCTGCCCATGTAAAAAAAAAAAAAGAATATGACATCAATAATTCCACTGTTTTCATTCTGCATCATCACATAGTACTGATTTCCTTATCCCTTCAGCATAGAAATATGCTATAATTTCTCTCTTTGTCTCAAATTTGATCTCTTTTGATTCCAGATACTGTAGCATTTCTGTTTTCTTTCCTATTCAAGACAATTTCTTTTTTATTAGAGAACTTATAGGTGTACAGAAAAATCATGCAGAAAATAAAGAGTTGCCATATCCACCCCCAGCCCATAATTAAAAATTTGCATTGGGGTGGTACATTTGTCACGACTGATGAAATAATATTAGTATAATTTTACTATTAAATATAATCTATGGTTTACATTAGGGCTCACTGTTGATGTTGTGTAGTCTATGTGATTTTTAAATTTTTATTCCAGTAAGCTATATGCAACCTTAAAGTTCCCTTTCTAACTATATTCAACTATATAACTCAGTGGTGTTAATTACATTCACAATATTGTGGTACCATCACCACCATACTTTACCATAACTTTTTTTTTATAGAAAAACTCTGAGACTGAGTTGTTACATACGTTCTCTCCAATTCTTCTCCTCCCCTCTTTTCTTAAAATTTTTCAATCAAGCATTTGCTCTTACCACTTAGGGTTTAATTTTAAACCCATTAGTGATCTCCAAATTACTAAACCCAACAGCCAACTCTCTCAGTTCTCATCTCTTTGACCTCTCTAGAATTTCCAACAATTTATCTTTCTTTCCTTTCTGTGAGACCCCATACTCTCAATATTTTCCCAATTACATTGTCCCTTCCACATCTAAGTTCTCTAATATTATCTTAAGTACATAAACCTCAAATTTATATCTCATATCCTGATACCTTCTCAGAAATCTAGATTTATATGTCCAACTATTTACTAATCATCTGTATTGGAAATCTGTTAGGCATTTTAAATTAAACATGCCCCCAACCAAATTGCCAATTTTTAACACCCTAACCTGTTTCTTCCAATATATTCCCTAAGTAGTGAATGGCAAATATGTCTTCTTAGTCACTTGAACAAAAAAACTGAAAGATAATTTAGATTTTTATCTTCCCATTAAATATTGTAGCTCCATCAGTAAATTCTATTGGCTCTATTTTCAAAACAAAAACCAAATCTGACTAGTCTCACCACTTCTGCCATACTATCCATACTCAAGTCACCACTATCTCCAACTTGGACAAAAACAGTAGATTCCTAATCAGGATCCTTGCTCCTAAACTTTATCCCCTACTGTCTCTTCTCAAAGAAGTCCTTTTGAATAGAATTCAAATAATTTCACCTTTTGTTAAAATCTTTCAGTGGCTTCTCACATCCCAAGTTATACAAATCCCTAAATGAATTATCCTCCTCATGCCCTATTATCATTTTGCAATAGCTATTACTTTTCTCTCTCTCCACCTCATTCAGCCTTATGAACCTCCTGGCTATTCCTTGGACATGCCAGGTATCATCCTGCCTCAGGATCTTTGTGATCTTTTCTCCCAACTGTATCATTTTTTCCTAGGACAGCCATATCTCAATCCTTCCTTTCTTTCATGTATGCAAAAATACCACCTTCAGAACATCTTGGGACATACTATTAAATATTCTATACCTACTCCCCAAACTATGACTCATCATCTCCTTTCCTCTTTAATTTCTCCACAACACTTAATTATTTCTTATAATTACTGTGCTATATGGTAGGCAGAATAATAGTCACTCCAAAGATGTCCATAATCTAATTTCTAGAAACAGAATAAATTTGGCCAAGGGTGGGGGGCAGATTAACGTTGTCTATGAAATTATGGTTGCTTATCAGCAGACCTTAAAAGAAGATTACCTTGGATCATCTGGGTGACACAATTTTCCTTCAAAAGTACAATTAGGAGACAGAAGTGTCAGACATCAGATGATGCAATGTGGGAAAGCCTTGATAGCTCATTGCTGACTTTGAAGATGAAAGGGGCCCAAGAGACAAGGCAGTCTCTAGAAACAGACCAGAAAAAACAAGAAAGCATTTTCTCCCCTAAAGTCTCCAGAAAATAATGCAGCCATACTAATGCATTATTTCATTTCAGTGAGAGGCATTTCTGACTTCTGTTAAGTGTAAAACATAAGTCTGTGTTCTTTTAAGCCACTAAATTTGTGATAATTTGTTATAGCAGCAATAGGAAACTAATACAAACTGTTCATTTTCTGTATCCCCCACTAGAAATCTGAACAGATATTTTATATTTAGTCAGATGTTTTGCCTATTTCATTCACAGCTATAATCTCCAGAATCTACCACAGTGTATGGTGTATTATACCTGCTAATCAAATATCTTTTTAATGAATAAGGGAATGAATATAAATAAAGATTGCAATTATTTGTGGGAACATAGAGAAAAAAGAGAGAAAGAAAAGTCTATCATGATATTGAAGCATTCATTGATACAAAGGTTACCTCTGCCCCCACCCACCCATAATGTCGCACAGACTCACTTCACCCCACCTGAGCTCTGCACATCCTTTTACGGCACTCCTAGGCCCACACATGTGCATGGGCCCCCAATCATGTCATTCAGCTCTGGGAACTGCATTTTACAGCAGTCCTAGGACCATGCATGCGCACAGCCCTCAGCCGCACTTCACAGCTCTGAGAAAGTGCTGACATGCGCAGTTAGGTCACATCTGCCCCCAATCCATGAAGGCATAATGCCAACCTGCTGCCACAGCTCTTCTCATGCACACAAAGGGCCCCGTGCCTCAGACCAATGCACACCAGGGTTAGGCCCCCTAGACCAGTGCACCCACACAGCTCCATCCTCCCTGGCTACTGGGCACCCACGTTCACAAGCATCAGTGTAACATCCCCAACCTGTGCCTATAACTGCCCTGAAGCAAATCACGGCACTAAGTGCCCACCTCGAGCCTTGCTCCCTGCTGTACAACCATCCCGCAAACACAAGGACTTAGACTACTGAAATAAATCAACTCCCAAAGTAAATCAATCAAGATATCCACATACCATGAAGACAGCAGACGATCACTAAGCATATTACAATGCAGACAGATATGGCCCTGCCTAATGACCAAATTAAAACGCCAGAGGAGACACAGACACTGGAACAACTAATCAAAGATATTCATACAACTCTACTTAATAAAATAAGTGGGGTAATAAATGGCATACAGGAGATCAAGAAGGCAGTAGAAGAGTACAAAAAGGAATTTGAAAGAATAAATAGAAAAATTGTGGATATCACAGAGATTAAAGATTCTATTGACCAAATAAAAAACATACTAGAGCCACACAACACCAGATTTGAAGAGACAGAAGAAAGAATAAGTGACATAGAGAACAGGATAATTGACTTCAAAGACTCAAAACAGCAAATGACAAAAAAAAAAAAAAAAAAAAAAAAAAAAAAAAAAAAAAAAAAAAAAAAAAAAAAAAAAAAAAAAAAAAAAAAAAAAAAAAAAAAAAAAAAAAAAAAAAAAAAAAAAAAAAAAAAAAAAAAAAAAAAAAAAGATGGAAAAAAAATGAATGGGAACTCAGGAAAATAATAGGCAAAACAAAGCATACAAATATAAGAATCATGGGTGTCCCAGAAGGAGAAGAGAGGAGTAAATGGGCTAGGAAGAGTGATTGAGGATATAATGGGGGAAAACTTCTCAACCCTTACAAAGGACTTAAATATGTTAAATTCCAAATAGAATAAAACCAAATAGGCCTTCCCCAAGGCATGCTAATCAGTCTGTCAAAGGTTGAAGAGAAGCAGAAAATCCTGAAAGTGGCAAGAGAAAAACAGTCTACTAGATACAAAGGAAATCAAATAAGACTGAATTCAAACTATGCAACTAGCACCCTGGGGGCAAGAAGGCAGTGGTATGATATATTCAAGATTCTGAAAGAGAAAGACTTCCAGCCAAGAAGTCTATACTCAGCCAAATCATCCTTCAAAATTGAGGGAGACATCAAAGTTTTCACAGACAAAGAAGTCCTGAAAGAATGTGTCAACAAGAAACCAGCCCTACAAGAAATACTAAAATGAGTTCTGCAGGATGAAAAAAAAAAAAAAAAAAAGACAGGAGAGGGAGCTTTGAAGAGGGCACAGAATTGAAGAGTATCACTAAGGGTAACTTAAAGAGTACAAAGAGAAAAAGGGAAAAGAATATATAGATCTGATAAATAAAATTAAAAACATAAGATTGTGGAATCAAGAATCGCATTTTCAGTAGTAACTTTGAATGTTAATGAACTAAATTTACCAATTAAAAGATCAAGATTGGCAGAATGGATTAAGAAACATAATCCAGCTATACACTATTTACAAGAGATTCATCTTAGACACAAGGATACAAACAGATTGAAAGTGAAAGGATGGAAAGAAAATTCTCACGCAAGTTGTAACCAAAAGAAAGGAGGACAAAATGGACTTTAATATCGGACAACATAGCCTTTAAATGTAAAGACATCATAAGAGACAAAGAAGGACAGTAGATACTAATTAAAGGTTCAATTCACCAAGAAGATATAACAATCATAAGTGTTTATGCTCCCATTCAAGGAGCTCCGAAGTACATGAGACAGTCATTGGCAAAACTGAAGGGAGCGACAGATGTTTCAACAGTAATACTAGGAGACTTCAATAACCACTCTCTGCTATAGACAAAACTACCAGACAGAAGATCAACAAGGAAATAAAGATGTTAAAAAACTTGATAAATGAATTAGACCTAACAAACATATATAGGTCATTGCACCCCAAAGCACAAGATTATACATTCTTTTCTAGTGCTTATGGAACATTCTTCAGGATAGATCATATGCTGGGGCACAAAACAAGTCTTTATAAATATAAATATATTGAAGTATTCAAACCACTTTCTCTGATCACAATGGGATGAAGCTGGATCTCAATAACCACCAAAGAACAGAAACATTCACAAATATATGGAGATTAAATAACAAACTCTTAAACAACCAGTAGGTCAAAGAAAAATTGTTAGAGAAATCAGTAGCTATCTGGAGATAAATGAAAATGAGAATACAACTTATCACAACTTATGCGATGTGGCAAAGGCTGTACTGAGAGGGAAATTTATTGCCCTAAATGCCTATATTAAAAAACAAGGAAGAGTGAAAATCGAGGACTTAACAGCAAACCTGGAGAAACTTGGGAAAGGACAGCAAACTAACCCCAAAGCAAATAGGAGAAGATAAATAACAAAGACTAAAGCAGAGGTAAATGAATGAGAGAACAAAAGAGCAATAAAAAGAATCAATAAAACCAAAAGTTGTTTTTTTGAGAAAATCAATAAAATTGATGAGCCACTAACAAGACTGACAAAGAAAAAAAGAGAGAGGATGCAAATAAAAAAAAAATCAGAAATGAGAAGATATACATTACTACAGACCCTGAAGAAGCAAAAGAAATCATAGCAGGATACTATGAACAACTACAGGCCAACAAACTTGACAACTTAGATGAAATGGACAAATTCCTGAAGACACACAAGCAAGTTATACTGACTCAGGAAGAAACAGAAGATCTCAACAAACCAATCACAAATAAAGAGATTCAATCAGCCATCAAAAATCTTCCTCGGGGCTAGATGGCTTCACAGGGGAATTTTATCAAACATTCCATAAAGAACTAACACCAAACCTGCTCTCCAACTTTTCCAAAAAAAAAAAAAATTGAGGGAAAAAGAACTCTACCAAACTCATTCTATGATGCTAATACCATTTTAATACCAAAACCGGGTACAGATGCTATAAGGAAAATTACAGGCCAATTTCCCTAATGAACATAGATGCAAAAATTCTCAATAAATTACTAGCAAATTAAATCCAACAGCACATTAAAAGAATTATACACCATGACCAAGTGGGGTTTATTCCAGGAATGCAGAGATGATGGTGCAACACAAGAAAATCAATTAATGTATTACACATTACATTAACAAACTGAAAGGGAAAAATCACATGATCATCCCAATTTATGCTGAAAAAGCATTCGACAAAATTCAGCATTCTTTTCTGATAGAAACACTCCAAAAGATAGGAATCAAAGGTAACTGCCTCAATACGATAATGCGAATATATGAAAGACCAATAGCCAGCAACATACCCAATGGAGAGAGACTGAAAGCTTTCTCCCTAAGACCAGGTACAAGACAAGGATACCCACTGTCACCACTATTATCCAACATTGTGCTAGAAGTTCTAGCTAGAGCAGTCAGGCAGGGCAAAGCAATAAAATGCATCGAAATTGAAAAGGAAGAAGTAAAATTCTCATTCTTTGCAGATGATATGATACTATGCTTGGAAAATCCTGAGAAATCTACAACAAAGTTACTTGAGCTAATAAATTCATCAAGGTGGTGGGATGTAAAATTAATGTGTAAAAATCAGTAGCATTTCTATACACAAGCAACGAGCTAGCTGAGGAGTCAGTTAAGGAAAAAATTCCATTCAAAATAGCAACTAAAGGAATCAAATATTGAAGAATGAACTTAACTAGGGACATAAAGGACTTGTACACAGAAAACTACATAACACTGCTAAAAGAAATCAAAGGAGATCTAAATAATTGGAAATATATTCCTTGGTCATAGATAGGAAGGCTAAATATAGTTAAGATGTCAGTTCTCCCCAAACTGATCTACAGATTCAACACAGTACCACTCAAAATTCCAACAACATATTCTGAAGATTTGGAAAAGCTAACTACCAAATTCATCTGGAGGGGAAAGGGATGCCGAATAGCTAAAAGCATTCTAAAGAAGATGAACAAAATGGGAAGATTAACACTCCCTGACTTTAAAAGCTTTTACAAAGCCACAGTGGTTAAAACAGCATGATACTGGCACAGAGACAGGAGCATTGACCGATGGAATTGAACTGAGAGTGCAGAAATAGACCACCAAATATATGGTCAACTGATTTTTGACAAAGCCCCCAAATCCTCTGAACTAGGACAAAATAGTCTTTTTAATAATTGGACATGGAATAACTGGATATCAATAGCCAAGAGAATGAAAGAGGACCCCTATCTTACACCCTACACAAAAATTAACTCGAAGTAGATCAAACACCTAAATATAAGAACTAGCACCATAAAGCTCCTAGAAGAAAATGTAGGGAAACATTTTCAAGACCTTGTAATAAGAGATAGCTTCCTAAGCTTTATACCCAAAGCACAAACAATGAAAGAAAAAATAAATAAATGAGAACTCCTGAAAATTAAATGCTTCTGTACCTCAAAAGATTTTGTCAAAAAAGTGAAGAGGCAGCCAAATCAATGGGAGAAAATATTTGGAAATCATATATCAGACAAAGGTTTGATTTCCTGTATGTACAAAGAAATCATACAACTCAACAACAAAAGAACAAACAACCCAAGTGTAAAATGGGCTAAAGATATAAATAGACATTTTTCTGAAAAGCAAATACAGATGGCTCAACAGCACATGAAGAGATGTTCATTTTCATTGCCTATAAGGGAAATGCAGATCAAGACTACAATGAGATACCACCTCACACCTATATGAATGGGTACTATTAAACAAACAGGAAACTATAAATGTTGGAGGGGAGGTGGAGAAACCGGGACACTTATGCACTGCTGGTGGGAATGTATAATGGTGCAGCCACTATGGAAGATGGTTTGGTAGTTCCTTAGGAAACTAAATATTGAGTTGCCCTATGACCCAGCAATAGCACTATTTGGTATATACCCAGAAGAGTGGAAAGCAATGACGCAAACACATTTGCACACCAATGTTCATAGCAGCATTATTAACAATCGCCAAAAGATTGAAACAAACCAAATGCCCATTGATAGATGAGTGGATCAACAACATGTACATACATACGATGGAATATTATGCAGCAGTAAGACAAAATGACGTTCTGATACACATGACAAGACAGATGAGCCTTGAGGACGTAATGCTGAGTGAAATTAACCAGATACAAAAGGATAGATACTGTATGATTCCACTTTTATGACCAGCACAAAGGTATAATCAGAAGCTTATAATACAGGATATAGGGGGTTTAGAGTTATGTAGAAACTAGAGATGGGTGAACTGTTAGCGAATGAGGTTGAACTCCAATGTGAGAGAAACATTAAATTGATATCTCTTTTAGTCTTCAGTATTTTAGAGTAGATAGAAGTAAAAACCTAAAATTGTGAAACTGTAACCCATGTCAAAGTTTGAAATATGTTCTACAACTAATTGTGGTGCTGTGCTTTAAAATTTATATCATATATATATATATATATATATATATATATATGTTTTTTAATGCAAAAAAGAAGGAAAAAAGTTGATTGTGATGATAAAAAAATATTTAAGCCCCCTAGCTTCCTGTATTCTGGAGCAGCTAGAAGGAAAAATATAAGAGGATTGTATTGTAGCCCATGACAAACTGCGATCTGTCCTTTAACTACTTGTTGAAGAGTGCTTTAAAAGCTATTGCTTTTTTTATTTCTTTGCTTTGTATATATGTTATACTATTCAATAAAAAAGTTAGAAAAAAAAAAGTATTGGCAAAGTCCCCTGAGGGATGGGAGAAAAAATATGGAACTATTAAACCTTACCATCAAGGAATCCCCTGATACTGAGACTTTAGGGACACCCAAATCAATAGGCCATGCTGTTGATCATGAGGCTTACTCTTGTGAAGTTTATGTAGGAAGCGGAGAAGCTTAGACCACCTATAGGCATACCAAAGTGTTGCTTCTGGAGGACCTCTTCTATTGCTTAGATGTGGCCTCACTCTATCTAAGCTCAACTCTGCAGTGAAATCATTGCCCTCCCCATATGGGACAAGACATCCAGGGGTGAATGTCTCCCCGGCGACATGGGAGATGACTCCCAGGGATGAATGCAGACCTGGAACCCTGTGGTCAATTCCATCCTGACCAAAAGGGTGAAAAGAAGTGTAATTAATAAAGTATCAGTGACAGAGAGAGTTCAAATAGGGTCAAAAGGTTACTCTGGGGGTTGCTCTTATGCAAGCTTCAGTTAGACTTGCTAGCTATCATAACCTGCCAACTCCCAACCAGGACCATTCCAGCCAATCCTAAAGAACACACAGCTTTTATGTGTTGGCAACAGCCTGCAGGGAACAGGGAGGGGGAGGTAGTACTCAGGAGGCATTCAGGAGAGGTGTGTTGGGATGCACTTGGGGTGGAGGTGTGGGGCAGGTTACATGGACTGTGGGCTTGTGGGGTGGTTTGCGCCTGGAGTACTGGGAATGGGAGCATATGATGGGGTTGGAGTGTTTGGAGTGTCCAGTGAGTCACCTGTCACTGGGCTGTGCTGGTGAGGGTAGCGTGCCTAGGGAACAGGGCCTGGCTTCTTTCTGGTCGTGGGTTCCTGTCAATGCACTCCCACAGGCTCCCCGGCTCTGCACCTCTGTGCCAGGCTTCAGCTTTCTGCCTCTCAGTCCCTCAGCCTCTGCAACCAGGCTGCTGCATGTGGTGTAGAAGGCTCTCCTAGATCAGCTGCACTCCCAAATCACCACCTCAGCCACCTTCCTGTCCTGTCCTTAACTTTTCCATGGATCAGGGCTAAGCTCGAGCTAGTCTATTTGGCCATCTTCCCAGAAGTCTGGATCTCCTGTTCTGTAATCTTTATTAATACTTGTTTTTGCTTGCTCTTGTAATTTTTCTGAGCCTGTGACAAGCTCTTTCTTCCCCTTCTTTCAATAGAATTCACTCAAGAACTTCATATCCTTGTTCTTTTCTCATCAGTACCAGACAAAATTCATGTGATAACTTTCTTTCCTCTCACCTTTCCCTTATTCTTTCATATTGTAAGTTCTAATCATGTATCTTTTCTTTTTTTCCATTTTTATTTACCACTTCCCACTACCCCCAACTTTTCCTCTTTTTCCATAGGGTTAAGGAAACAAAGCCCACTCTTACTCCTAGGGTGACCAGCAGTCATGGTTTGCCAAAGACTAAGGAGGTTTCTGGGATGCAGGGCCTACAGTTTTAAAACCCAAGCTATGCATTCTCATTTATTTGGGACTGAAGATTTTTCCCTGGGCATGAGAACTTGGTGCTAAAACTAGGAAAATCCTGGACAAAATCAGATGAGTTGGTCACTCAACTCCCTCCATAAGGGCTACAAGCAACTTATATTATTTTTCTCTGTTCTCTTACAACCTTTTTTGTTTTAGAAGAGCTAATGCAAATATTTCTGCCTCTCTGAATCACTTTCTCTCTAAATAATTCAGCCAATCACATATTCTATGATAAAGCTGCCTTTTGATATCTTAGTTGTCTACTCTTGGAATGTTATGACCTACCATGTAAGATGAGAAACATATTTAACAGTTTTCTGAACTAAAAGTTTGAGAACCCAAGGTTCTTGTCATTGCAATCCTCTACTATATGAATTAACTTTCTACGATCTTAAATTGATCATAATGTTCCCTGAAAACTTGCTGCATTGGGTTGTTCTAATTGCCAAGTAATAAAAGTAAATTAAGGAGCTATGGCTATATTAAGTATTTAATAAAAGCAATCTTGGAAATTAACTAGACACTTGATATGCTATCTTCCATGATCCTGTCTTTTCCCCAGCTAGATGGATTATTTTGCCTATTGTAAATCTCTCTAGGGCAATGATGCTGCCTTTCAGTATGAACGCTTAATTGAATGGAGATACCAAAGATACTTAATTGAATGTAAACTAGTAAAACAATCTAAGTGTAAGTGTCCCCAGGAATAATTTTTGTAAATTATGTGAGTGCACAACATATTTATAATAACCATCTATGCCCTGGGGGAGAGACCATATTTTAGATAGATTATAAAACCCTCATTTTATTAATTTAATTTGTTTCACCTTATTTTGTTCAATATAAGACTCAAATATATAAAATTATGTTTTCCAGATGGTTAACTTGTCTTAATATAACATTATATACAGGCATTGTTATTAATAATATATAACACTTTCATTTTCCTGAGTTTGCTGAAATACATGGTTATAAAATCCTGCCAACATTTTAATTTTCTTCACAATGTGTTTTTCTTCACAATGTGTTTTTTTTTCATGGGTCCCCTCATACTATAACAAGTGGATTCATTATCAGAATCTTAAAGTATAATTACTATGAAAGTCTAAAGTTATTTTTTAGCCCTTTGGTAATGTAAGTGACCTTTTTAATTGGATTAAATTAATCTTTTTTCTCCTAAAACTTAATCATTCTTAATCATTCTTAAATAGTCTTAATCGTGGAACAGTCGTAGCCATTCTTAAATACTTTAAACCATTTTTAATTATTTTAAATAAACCTCTGGGTTCTGTGGATTTTCAGGGATAACAGTAAGCTGTGTCTATGCTGAAGTCTTGTAATTTGGTGGTTTCAGGCCTGTGATTCCTCTGTTATTCCTTTCTATGCAAGATGAGAGTTGATATGGTCCATATACAAGAAAACTAAGATTCAGAAAGGATATTTTCCAACCATCAAGGTAGAATTCCTCAACATGCTGCCAAATTCTGTCAGCAAGATGTTATTTTATTGTCCATGTTGATGTTGCAAGAACATTTTATGATTCTTTACATATTACCTTCCCAGTGGCACAAGTAAGAAATCAATCATTATGAAAAAATGCTAGCCAGTATGTGTGTGTGTGGAGGTGGTGGTGGTGGCAGGAGAAACAGAAAGAAGTAAATATCATCCTTATTTTACCCTTTTACATTGAATATATTGTGTGCTTTTCTGAGGCCACAGCTTATTGCAGATTTGAAACCATGATCGTGGTTGTTCTAGTTTGCTAGCTGCTAGAATGCAATATACCAGAAGCAGAATGGCTTTTAAAAAGGGGAATTTAATAAGTTGCTAGTTTACAGTTCTAAGGCTGAGAAAATGTCCCAATTGAAACAAGTCTATAGAAATGTCCAATCTAAAGCATCCAGGGAAAAATACCTTGGTTCAAGAAGGTCAATGAAGTTCAGGGTTTCTCTCTCAAGTCACCTGCTAGCTTCCTCTCCTGGCTTCTTATTTCATGAAGCTCCCTGGGAAGGAAGCTTCCTTCTTCATCTCCAAAGGTCACTGGATGGTGGACTCTGCTTCTTGTAGGTATGTCATTCTGCTCTGCTCTCTCTGAATATCCTAGTCTCCAAAATGTTTCCTTTTTTTGAAGTCCTATAAAACTAATCAAGACACAACCAAATGGGTGGAGACACGTCTCTACCTAATCCATCTTAACAACCACTCTTGATTAAATAACAACTCCAGGGAGATGATCGAAATACAGTTTCAAACACACAGTGCTGAATAGGGATTAGAAGAAATAGCTGCCTTTACAAAATGGGATTAGGTTTAAATCATGACTTTTCTAGGGTACATAAAATCATTTCAAATCAGCACAATGGTCAACTAATTCAATATTGGGTACTGTGACAATGATTTTTTTCCTTGTTCTGTAATAGAATTTAATTTGAAAACCAAACACTCTGCTCTGCTATAAATAACAGTTGATTGATTGATAGAATTATCTTTGACACAGAATGTGAGTCTCATTTATTTTCTCTATAAAGAGAATGGTATTGAGCTCCTGATTTATATTTCAATAAAAGACACTTAACCAAAATAAAGTCCATACAGAAATTGCCACAAAATTTAATTTGACCTTTTCCTATGAGAGAATTATTAGAATGTAATTTTTAATTGTACTGACAATCTTTTACATGGCTAATGGAATTTTAGCACTACTTTATGAATAACTACCTTGTAATTTAATGTAATTATATAAGAAGGCAAAATAGCAATGCTCATACTACTTAGATCTTACTATTGATGAGATATGTTATTTTACCTACTTTTATTTTAAGAGTTAAAAATTCAAAATTAAAATTCCTATATGTATGTCTGAACATTTTAAAATAACTTTATATTTTTCAACTTATACTTCAAAACCTAAAATAAAATTACTTCATCAATGATAAAAAAACAATTATTAGATGCACGTGTAGTTCAATGGTAGAATGCTTGCCTTCCATGCAGGAGACCTGGGTTCGATTCCAGGACCATGCACACCCCACCCCCCCACACACAAAAAAAACCAGAAAACAACAATTACTATCCATATATAAATGGGCATATGATCAATGTATAATATATGCCATAGGAATTTACTGAGATATCAAAAACCTATATACTTGGGAAAAATCATAAGACTATATTCTGAAAATCTGTCCTTTCTTTAAGCAATCTTTATAATAACAGAAATAGGCATTCCTAGTTTTCTGTCCTCATCTAATACATATTTCATATTTCATACCTTTTCACAACCTGATGTGAAGGCTTATGCTGGTGAAATATATTTAATATGTGATCCATGAGTAATTTAAAATTCCAAATAGAATCTGTAAGATGTGCAGTTGATTTGTGATCTATGCAATTTCTGACTTGAGCATTCAATTTATATACCTTATCAAATAATGAGCAGGAAAAAGAGAAGGTGAAGAAGCTGAAAAGCAGAAAAGGAGAAGGGGGAGGAGAAAATGAAGAGGAATGAGAAAAGGAAGAATAAGAAAAGGAAACTTTATTTGAAGAATTGGAAGAACTATACATTCATTGCTTTTAATGGTCTATCCAACTTTCAAGAAGCAAACAAACAAAAACCACAAAATAGCAATAATAGCAAAGCAATGAAGGGAAATTATGCTTTGTGATAAATTGTTTATGATATAAGCAATTTAGAAATCTCAGTGAATGATTGTATTGAGGATGAAATTTCACTAGTGATATCATTGGCCTGGGGAATAATGATCTGCATGCAAATATAATCAATGATTTGTGTTTGCATATAAAGATGTTTCTAGAGCTTTTAAGAGTAAAGCATAGCAATAATCATGAACTACTCTGATGTGCTAATATACTCAATACATATGTAGTAACCATATCACAGTTAAGGGCTTCAGTGCTATGTCTCCACAAATTATATGGCAATAACCAACACTTAAATTACAGGGAATGACTAGGAGTCAAAATAACAATAATTAAAGAAAAAAAGAAAAAGGGGAAAATGCCATGCACTTCTATTATGAATACATGTACATAGGTACTTCAAGCTTTTCCTGACCTTGCAATCCTATTTAGGAAAGGAAAGGAGGAGAAAACAGTGGAACAAGCACAGGAGACATGATACTTAACTTACCCAGTATGAAATACCCTTTAACATACTTGGCAGTTGACTATTTCCTCCCTGGGAACATTATGTAAGTATGGTCTTTGGCCCTCCTTTCTTTTACATTTATAACTGGCTTATCTTGGGGTGAGAAAGAATTCTAAATATTGGAAATATTTTTCATTCTTATGTGTAGCATGCCTCCAAATGTTTCAAAATTATGATGTGCTCATTTATTTTAAGGTTAGTTATTATTATCTCTTTCTGGTTTTTTAATAAATGTTATGGTCTGCTCTAGTTTGCTAGCTGCTGGAATGCAATATGCCAGAAATGGAAGGCTTTTAAAAAGGGGAATTTAATAAATTTCAAGTTAGTAGTTTTTTAGGCTGTGGAAATGTCCCAGTTAAAGCAAGTCTATAAAAATGTGCAATCTAAGGCATCCAGGGATAAATACCTTGATTCAAGAAGGCTGATGAAGTTCAGGGTTCCCCTCTCAAGGGAGAAGGCACATGGTGAACACAGTCAGGGTTTCTCTCTTGGCTGGAAGGGCTTCTTCTTTTAAAGGATTCCAGTAAAATTCAATCAAGACCCATCTAGAATGGATGGAGACAGGTCTCCACCTAAAACAGTTTAACAACCAAACTTGATTGAGTCACATCTCCAGGGAGATAATCTAACTAAAGTTTCAAACATGCAGTATGAATAGGAATTAAAAGAAACGGCTATCTTTACAAAACGGGATTAGGATTAAAACATGGCTTTTCTAAATTATATACATCCTTTCAAACAGGCACGTGGTCCCTTACGAAATATTAGCCTGGTTCTATGATATGAGGCCATAGTTACCAGGAATCAAGTAAAAGCTCAGAACCCAGGGACTTGAATACTTTAGTGCAATACTTCAGTCATTTTATGCACTAGTAATCTGCTTCAATAATACAACTATATGGCTACAATTATCTGCATTCCATTACAGGGGGTGGGTTTTCTATCATAAAGTGAAGATGTATGGGCATACTTATTACCTAGAATTTCCAACAGGAAACTTGTTTCAAAAATATTGTACTTCACTTCCCTGGCCTCACAATTTAAAACAGAATTCTTTCTGCAATGACCATTGAAAGTTACTATTTCTAAAATGTAATTCTGTTAGCATCATTGCTTTTTCGCCAAAAAGATAAAAATTCACAGTGACCAGAGCCATTTAGAATGCCATCTTTCATGATTCAGAAGGTATTCTTGGCCATTTACTTTATGACAGCCTTTTTCCTCTCAGGAAAAAAATGTGTTATCATGTACTACTTAGTACAGATTAGGACTTCCACACTATTTTAGCTTCCTAGAGGTGTCAGGAAAAAGTACCACAAACCAGGTGGTTAAAAACAACAGAAATATATTTTCTCACAATGCTGGAATCTAGATGTTCAAAATCAAGTTATCAGAAAGGCTATTCTCCTTTGGACATTGGTAATTTGTATTCTACTAGTCTATAATTTGTGTACATCAAAGAAAAAACATAATTAATTTACTTTTACAGTAACTTTTAATAACTACAGAGTATTGTAGCCCAGTTTTTCTTCTTAAAAATTTTATTGACTATTTCTGGTGCTTTGAATTTCCACACATAATTTTACATCACATATTGAATTTTCATCAGCAATTATAATTTTTAATGCATTTATTATGACAGTTTAAATGACAGTTGGTTTGGGGATAAATTAAAAAGCAGAATTTTCCAAGCAATGTGCATTATATCACTTTATTTTTATAGGTTTCCTTAATTTACATTCTATAGATATTTAAGTAATGTATATTTTTGTTTTGTTTTTTGTTTTTGCATGGGCAGGCACTGGAAATTGAACCTGGGTCTCTGGTGTGGCATATATGTTTTATTTATAACTTGAGAATGTCATTTTTATATTATAAATTGCACCATTAAAAATTTAATTTTGTCTTTTAAAAATTATTTTGTTAGTTTTATAAATTAAAAACCTTGCTAGCTTCATTTATTATTTTCAATAATTTATCTATTACTATAATCACATTGTCTGCAATTAATGATGATTTAATTTATACTACCCAAACTTTGGATCATAGAAAGATAAAGAGAGAGGGCTTGTTTATTTTGCTTTTTCTTTGGCAGTGGATAACAACTTCAGGACAATACTGAAGAAAAAGTTAATAGCTACCATCCTTGTCGTGTTCTCAATTGCTTGGGGAAAGTTTTGAAAACATCCCCATTTAGTATGCTGTACAATGTTGGCTGTACTATTCTGGTCACCTTTAACCAGAAGGAAGTCACCATATATTCCATGGTATTTAAATTATTTTATCTGGTATTATAATGAATGTTAATTTCTAAAATTGCTCTTTTATTGATATAATAAAATGGGTTGATATATGAATATTAAAGCAAACTATTTCTGGAATGATAAATAATTGATTGTGTCATAGAGCACTTATTAATTTACTACTGGATTATGTTTTCACACATAAGAAACCTTTTATTCTATGAGTTAATATGTTCAACAATTTGGGACATTCTCAGCCATCATCCTTCAAGATAATGATACTGCTTCATCCTATCTTATCTTACATTCTAGGACATTATTAGAATTTTTTTAAACATTATATTAGAGTTTCTCAAATAGTGTATAACCTCATCCTCTTACCTTTCTTTTGTCTCTCCACACATTTTCTTGAGGAACATTTTCTGCTGACCCAATTTACTAATTTTGAAATGTGTTAAATTTTATACTGAACCCTTCCACTGTTTTTAAACTCTGTTAGATTATTTTAATTCTGAATCCCAATTGCCCAAATTTTATTTTGCTGACTATACATTACCATATGTTTTCATTTAAGTATATATTCTTAAAATTGCCCCATGTAGCTTTGAATTTATTCATTTTTTTCACTTTTAAAGTTCAATTCTAAAAAATTAATTATTATCTGGACACTTTAATATCATTTATTTTCTATCTTGATAGATACATGTTTATATACGTAATTTTCCCTTTTGATGTCTTTGAAGAAATATACCACACGTGAGTAAAATCCTTTAAAGTATTTTTGTTTTTTGTTTTGGGTTCTTCTACTTATATCTGATAGTATAATATCAAATATTGTAGTCTAAAATATATAGCATTTTATTGTTATTAATATGTTGAAGCTTCTAGACTAAAAATAATGCATTCTTTTACAAATATTCTGTTTTTCTGAGAGTAATATTAACTAAATCTTATAGAGTTCAATAAAATGTACAAATGACTAGACTCATATTTCCCTTGATTGTTGATTTATTTAATACTGTTCAGTTTTTTCATTTCTAAAATCATCTTCCTAGACTTCAAGGTATTTGATTTTTTTTTTGGGGGGGTGGTAATATGCAAGACTTTATACCATATTTTGGAGAAATGTATTGCTCTTCTTAATTGCAATTTTTATTATTAACCTATTGTTGAGTCCACTTGGTGATATAATCTGCAGTCCTATAAATTTATTCAAATATAAATGAATTATGAATAATTCTCATTAAATTACTTTTAGAAATAGACTTTACAATTGTGCTAGTTATGTTCAGGTGTCAACTTGGCCAGGTGATGATGCCTGTGGTTCTGTTTCTGTTGCCTTAACTCAACAGTATGTGAAATTCATTTTGTGGCTGATTACATTTTGTGGTGGGCTAAGGGGAGAGCCTTCCACAATAAGTGAGGTTTAATTTAATCAACTGTGGGCTTAAAAGAGAGAGGTCAGAAGAGAGCTCACCAGCTCAGCATACCTCATCTCAGCACCTGCAGCTCAGCCCAAACGTTTGGAGATGCAGAAAGGAATCACCCCAGGGAAAGACGTTGGAAGCCAGAAGCAGGAGGGAAGTCCAGCAGAGGTCACTGTGTGCCTTACCATGGGACAGAGAAAGCCAGTTGCCTTTTTTTTTTCTGAAGAAATAATTTATTTCTCTAAATAAATCCCCTTATTTAAAGCTGATCTAGCTCTGGTATGTTGCATTCTGGCAGCGTTAGCAGATTAAAATAACTCTCAAAGCCTTACGTGGAGGCAAAGCTATGGGTACTGGTGTCAATGTGACTCTCACTCATTTTCTTTATCACGGACATTTTTTAACTTAGATATTCAGAGACATTTCGATGAGTATATACTTTGTAGGTAATACAACCTCTCCATTCTTAACTATAACACCTTTTTATATAGCTTTTAGTTATCAATAATTTAATAATATTTAATTCTGAAATTTCGTAACTATTGACTAAATTTGCTCAGGAAAAAAAAAAAAAGTAGCCTTTCCTTTTCAGCTCTCCTGCCTTTGATATTTGGGTCTCTAGCGTTGGAGCACAATCACAAGCCAGGAGCCATATCCTAAAAGTCAAGAAGAAGTCAAAGAAGATAGAGAATGCGTTTTGATGGCACTTAGAATATCCTATAATTGATCAACCAAACCATAGCAGAACATGTAAACAATAGCAAATTGTGGATAAGAAAAACAGAATGAAAATATTGTATGCTGAATAATGGAAGTCTCAAGAACAACAGATATGAATTAAAGAAGGAAAGAATCACGATGATCTGATGGGGTCTGTCAGTAAATGCACTGTTGTTAATAAATATCTAAACTGAAAATAAAATATTACATGAGTGGTACTGATATATATTCAAAGAATATATGTTAGAATTAATTTTCATTTATTTGTGTGAAGGAATAACAGCAGGGCTAGGCTGGTTTTTTTTTTTATTATGATTGTGTATGAGAATTTATCTCAAGAGCTAGTTAGAAAGCCTATGTTTGGGCCAATGACAGATGTGTGGAGTAAGGATATTTAGAGTAGTATCAGGGAAGTATCTGTACTTTTTAAATATCCTTATAAAATTCTCATTTGATGGCCAGTTAACCATCCACAGACCGCTATTTGGGGTCACTAGGCTAAATATTTACCGTGATTTATATCAGAGCAATGATTAAATTTTCACAGATCATGTTTAGAAAGAGAAAGTAAATTATTTCTAAGGAATGTGACTCTCACTCATTTTCTTTTCACTTCTAAGAAATTTCTTTTCATTTCTAAGGAATATTTTAAGAAATGCTCCACAGCATTACAGAATGTCTTTAGAAGCATAGGATAAATTAAAAGGAAGGTGTACATAAAATATACCAGGTTTCTCTTTGGCACAGGAGTAAGTGTTAGATCGGTATAGAAATATTAAGGATATATTTCTTCTGGTATTTCAGCAATCTCATGGATCCCTTAGAGAATATCACAAAATTGGTGGAAGATAAAGGTAAATTTAATTGGAACATTCCTATGGATCTTTATAAAACTGTACACCAACCCATGGAACTCTAAATAATTATAGAGTTCAACAACCCCCAATGGATTTTTTTACATATCCATATCGGTTCTCCCATTACCACAAACCAAATTTGTCATCTGCAAATGTAAGCTTCTCAACGTCATATAGATAGGAAAGGTTACACATTTAATATTCCTTACCATATCATATCTCCAAATTTAGTGTTTTGGAAAACAAAGAAGCACAAATAATTACCTTGGAAAGGCAAGTACTGAGGCATGTATGTGTGTGTGTTTGTAGGTGTGCATATGTATGGGCGTGTGTGCATATGTTCTGTCCCAAATAAATTTAGATTTGCTTTTGCTGATGTAGAAAATTGCTGTGGATATTTACCTTGAACACATTAATCATTGATGCTGCCAAACACATGTGCACAGACTTATGTCGTAAAGATCCACTCTGCCTTCCATATCTTTTCATACTGTGTTAGAAAATCTCATGGAGATGAATGCTGACATAGCTGTGATAAATCTTTTAGCTACGTTGCAAAGAGGAAGCGACAGCAATATAAATAGCCTTTACAAATCCAGCATAACCTCTGGGTTTTTCCCCCAAATACACAAGATTTAAGAACATATATATTTGCAACATAAAGTTGTGATTGTTCACTCAAAATGATATTTTCAGGTTTCCTCCATTAAGCAGAACCTGTGCAAGCAAAAGAAATTAGTCTCTCACATTACTTGGAACACTTTGCCTAAGGTGCTGCTCCAAGCTAATATCTCGTTATTGTAGCCACTGCATGTCAATACTGTAACAATTTATAATGAGAGCAAAATCTATCCAGGCACAATAGACTTTATTAATAACTGTTTAAGGCCTAAAATGGAGAACTTGAGCCAATTATTGTAACACAGCCTGAAACAAAACACACTGGGTGCAGCTAAATTCAGAGTGAGTGTTTTATTTATACCCTTATATTACATATCATAACTCTTTGCAGTGGCAAATAATTGTACTATAGCCAGAAGCAGTACAATCAGGATTCAATTATTATTGGGGTACAAGAAGGGGTCTGCATCTGTAGCAAAATGAAAGGCAGTGTTATTTTCATAAATATATGAGATATATTGCTTATATTCTCCTTCAGAACACTAAAAATTGTAACACTTCTTTGAAAATTAAACCTGAGGTAACAGCTGAAAATATTAGGTTCGTGTTGGTAAGATGTGAGTTTCAGATACCTTAAACTGGTTAGAAAATACAGTTTTGATAGTACTCAAGTGGAATAAAAATGTTTACATGACTGAAATATAAAGAAAGATGTATACCAAAATGTGCTGAATGTCCCTCTTTTTCTGGTGAACTATAGAAAAGACATATATATGCACATGCAATTGAACATATGGAAAGTATGTAGAGATTTCCAAAATAGAAATCTTCATATAAAAAGAGAAGCATACCAAAATGTACAACATTGCACAGGGATTGCACTCATCCCATCCATAGGAAAATCAAGGAATAGAGCTGGGCTATTTCCATATTTTAAAACACTACGATTTCAAGTCCGGAATTTAGAACAGCTCTACCCAGAGAGAATTATGTGACCACAATCTGGAAGGTGGGTTGATATCATCTCATCATCATCCCCATAGGGAGCATATGTCCTAAAACAATGAGCAAGGATTTGTCAGGAGATGTCTCCTAACAAAACCAGTCCCATGCCAAGGTGAGACACTTGGTTGTTTGCAAAATTGTGTGAAAGAAATTTTCTACTTAAAATATCTTTAAAATCAAGTATTATAAAGCACTTGAGGAAAATCAATATGATTGGAGAGAAAATAAAACACTCAATAATGAAGACACTAATGTATAGTGATAATGAATATACCTCTAATATAGAGAGATAAGGAAATATGAAAGTACTATAAGTAATTTTATTATCTATAAATAAACAAAAGAATGGTTAGGAATCATGAAACAATGGGTGTTTAGGATAACAGAACAGAGATCCAATGCTAAAAACTAGTTTGAAGTCCTGGAGATAAAAGTTTCATTTATTTAAATAATGACAGACTGTACATAGATGATGAGTGAATTGGTGAATTAAGAAGATTAAAGAACTATCACAGACATAGCACTAATATGTAAATGGTTGTGAAATTAAGACTTTTAAGTTTAGGAGCATAAAGTTTGACATAGTTCTAAGGGACCACCAAGAAGGAAAGAAGAGAGGAAATAATTAGAAGGCAACACAAGAAGAATTAATTACTGAAATTTCCCAGTAATCAACAAGATGTAAGTTCTTAGTACGAAAATTTTTTTAAAACTTACACATTTACAGCCTTGGAGGTAACAAAATAAAACTCCTGAGTATCACAGATAGATTTGACAAGCAAAGAAAAAGAGAAATCAATGTTTATCAAGGAAAATCAGATATTTTAATTTTTTCCCTGAGAAGAAAATTTTCATTTCTATTCATTTACATGTGCTTTATAAGTTCATAGATCTATATACATCTACATATGACAAGCTTATATTGTACATTTATAATATGTAGGAACAGATGAATAAAAGAAGTAATTTTGGAACAAAAAATGAATTTATTATACAATTTCTGCCTTTTAGAATAATATGTTTGACATATGGTAGGTATCATTTTATATCCAGATTCTTTCATTGTTTAACGATATGGTTTGATAAACTAGACATGGACAAACCTCTGAAAGATTATCTCTGTCAAATGACTCCCAGTATCTTCTCCTTCATATTTTCATTCTTCCCTTTCACATTATTTTTAAATACCACTTACTTATTATTCATTTTGAGGTAACTGAGAATTGGCTGGACATGTAGCAAATTATATGCAATTGTGAGTCCTTATCCTTTTCTATCATAAATTTACTTCTAATTAAAACATATTAAGTGCACAATATTTTGACAAAGAGATTCCAGATGATAAGTAACCCTTCCTAAAATAAAATTAATAATGTTAAAAATACCATCCTTATTTATCCCATTCTTTTATTCATTCTTGCTTTACAAATTTTTCAATAATTTCCATTTTGTTCATATCCAAAGGCAATAGTTCTCCTAATCCCATGATAATTTGAGTTGAGATTGACCTTATTAAGATATAGTATTGCAGAATCTGGTGGAGTTTTGTATGAGTTGTGGAAAAGACTAGCAAGAACTCACTAGAATGAAGTAACAGAAAAAAAAAACTTTCAATTCTCTGACAGTTAAAAATTCTCCTGGGCTAATGTGTATAATTCTGTTGGGCTAACGTGTGACTCTGCAAAATTCAAGGAACCTGGTTTCTTCCTTCTTCTTTCACCTCTCTTCTGACATGGTTCTACTCTGAATTGTCAAAATAAAGCAAAACCAGATTGCAAAGAAAGTAGCTACTGAACCCCATCACTTCTGTTCACACTCCATTGCAACAAATTTAGAAACCAACAATTAGTAATTGTGATTATGAATGGAAAATGTACTTTGTAGCCAAGTGGTCCAAGAGTTAAGGAAGAAGGGGAGAATGGGTTTCTTAATGAAACAGCTATTAACTATTGCCATAGATTTATATTGGAGTATAAAAGAAAGTCTAATATTCTCAACTGTCTGCCACTGCAGTGAATAAGTATCTTCTCTTCCACTTTCAAACATTAAAAGTTCATGTTCAAAGACCCATTCTGATGCAGTGTGGAAATAACTCCATACATATCTTATCGTTTAATAAATAATAGCACTAAATATGCAAAGTCTATAAATCTATCCTTGTTTGGATTTTTTCAATGATGTTTGAATGCAAATCTATAAAGCACATGTGGTAGATAGTCTCCAAAATGCCACATCTTATCTGTAGGTATAAGCTGCTTGTCTCTCTCTTTATATGGCTTTCAACAATATATTGCTATTGCGTTGACATTCTGGGATTTCTGGGCTCAGAATAAGGGGGCACAGATTTCCCTCCCTGTCTCCTAAGCTACCATATTAAGAAATCCCGGCTACCTCCTGAAGAGAGAAAATCACATTGAAGGGCAGGAAGGTGGTACCAGACTTAAGAAATTGTTTGGGGCATTTCAGCCCCAACCACCATGACCGTAAGTGCTTGAGAGGCCTCAAATGACACCTATGGAATTCATATGTAGATTAGGCTCAGTCAACTTGGATAACCAGAAGAAATAATAAAATTGTTGGTTTGAGCAATTAAGTTTTGAGGAAGTTTATTAAGCAGTAATAGATAGCCATGATAAAACTTTGACACATTAGCATGAAAGAAAAACAAAGAGCAGCAAGATTGCTTTAGAATTCAATTTATGTCCTAAAGATACTGAATTTCTGAAATCATGGTGAGAGGACATTGCGATGGAGTTCGCTGTGTATAATCACAACAAATAAAGCTGTGGTGGTTTGCCATTTCCTTGGCACAGGTGTCTTATCACAAAAGAGAGGACATAATAGTCTCTTTATCCACAATTCTGCTGAGATAATTGGTATATTCTTGTCAGTTAGGGTCAGCTCATTACTGTAAAGAAAGATTAAATGAAAAAATTAGAATGCCAACATACAGGAAAAAAAACAATGGCTTATATAAAGATAGAGGAGAAGAGCAAATCTAGTTTATTTTATAAAACTCTATGTGCCTGAGGTATATAAGCCTAGTTTATTAATAATGTAGACTTAGAAAAAAGATGGTTATTTAAAAAATAGCATCAGAAAATTCGCCATCACCCCAAACAATGAGAACTACAGCAATTCTTGGTGTGCTTGCAGAAACAGCAAAAGGGGCGATAAATCCATATTCTCAATAGATGATTATTTCAATCGAGACAAATTATCCCTCCACACAGGGGGATATACAATACAATCAACCATTAAACAGGTGACCAACTGGTTCCCCTGGGGAGAGATTGTAGTTCATCATTAGTTTCTGTACTACATGTGAGTAAGATGGCAACTCATCACTTTCCAGTTTTAAATGCAGACTCTTGAATATTTGCTTCTTCCAAATTGGTCCACAAATACTCTGGTACTGAGTATGTATTCTGTATAATACCAATTATTAAGCCCAGTTTAGGAATGAATGCTTTGTAAGTGCTTTTACCTCATGTAGAATATTTAGCACTTATTCCAAATTAAGAGCAATCTTGTTTGACATTAATATATTTTTTGAATCTGCAGATTTTATCAGGCTATATTCATATACCATATATTCTATCTAAATATTTATATTTATAACAAACATTTTGACAGTATTTATATGGTAGTAATTGAAGTTTAAAACTAAAATATTCTGTGTTTTTTCCCAAGATTCTCAAGAACAGACTGATATTGAAAGTCAAGTGCTTTCAAAACCTGTTTTCATTGGCATTTATATATGAACATGGGTTTTCCTATAGTGAATAATCACAATAAAATGTGAAAATATGTTTGAAACTAAGGTTAACTAAATTAAATTTCAGAATTACCATCCCATGCTTATCAAAAGGGATTACTGTCAATGCAATGCAAATATTGCAATTCTTAATTTATAAAATACCTGTTAGAAGATAATACCCCATGAATATCTTACATTTTCACATAGTCCATGTCATTTAAAACAGGCATTTACAGCCACTTTAAGTATATTTGTATAAGTAGACATTCCAAGAATAGTAGAGCAAGAGATTTCTCTTTCTCAGAGACATGGATTGTAAGTGTCTCTTCCTTCCCCTCACATGGGAAACTGTTTGCAGTCCAGAGTAAGGGTAAGATTCCTCTATTCCAACCCCTCTCCATTGTCTTTTCAGAGAGTAGGAGAAGTAGATGGCCAGAAATCCTAATCAAAATTAAAGTTTCATAATTATGAGGTTAATCTCCTATGAGACACCCTACTGAGTGTGCAGGTAACATCTAGCCCTCACCAAAACATCCTGTGGGTATTGAGGTTCGGGGAATCGACATAAGAAGTTGCTATGACTGTTGTTTTTGCTGTGAAAAAATAAACAGACTTTGTCTCTGATCGAGGGGAATTATACTTCTATCTATCAATCTATCGATATGACATCTGTCCTTAAATGTATGTTTATATATAGATATAGAAATAGTTTGGTGAAATATAGGTATACATATAGATAGTGATATACATATAGATATACATATATAGATATACATATACCTATAATTGCAAACAGCTAACTTAGTTTGAAAGTAGGATAAAATAGTCACTTAACAGTTTATATCATTGCAATACCTCCATTTCATTTAGTTCATATATCAGGTATTCCCCATATA